>JANXHW010000003.1:107750508-107938008 GCA_026170595.1 Plestiodon gilberti rubricaudatus | reverse complement strand
AGTTGGTGCTGAGCGGGTAGATTCAATGAAGGGATGTGAGTCTTACAATCAATTTTTTTTTTTTCCCCTGCTGGTGGTACTGAAAGTAAAGGTGCGCCTTAGAATCGATGGCGCCTTAGACTCGAAGAAATACGGTATGTGCTGGAAGCAGGGGCGGGGAAGAAATCAGTTCCCCCTTCATCAGGGAACGTACTAGTAGGTCATTTTTTACATTCTTGTCTATACAGTGCCATTGTTATTATCAATTTTTCTGACACAGAGTGGAGGCTAGACATAAAGATTGGATCCATGGCACTGACAGAATGTGAGCCTGGGTATTCTAGGTCCCAGCCCCATATCCTGCACCCTGGACCCTTAACACTGAATCTTGAAGTAAGCATACTGTAAAATAGCTATGCATCTGTGCAAGTTACATATGTTCAGAAATATATCCCATGGTTTGCGATGCATGAAATCAGCTGAAATGTTGAATGGTGGTTTTGCTGATCTGTTCCACCTGTTCCGCTGAGTCAAGCTGTTAATGTCGCCAATTGTTGAAAAGATTAGCTGGGCAATTAGGCCTGGGTCTCCCTTTGGATTTCCCAACGAGTTTCATGCAAGGGGACTAGAAATTAAAGATGTTTGAGAGCAGTGATACCCAGTAGTGTTGCTGGCATGCCCGAATGGGGGTGGTGGTGAAGGCTTTATTTCAAGCCTTTCAGGATCTGGAGTGGGTGGAAGGGTCAGAAAAATGCACCTTTTTTGGCATGATAATGCTTCATGACTGCAAATGCAGCCCCCTGGCTGCAAAAAAGCAGCCACGGAGCACAAAACTCCTGCCACAGCTCCTCCTCGTGAGGAAACCATGGCTGTCACCAGGGGGCATTGCACCCCCCTGGCCCTGCTACATCATTCAGCAAAAAGAGCGATGCAATGCCTTCCGCTGTGGTATGTAAACGTTGGAAGGACGTTTGAAGGAATGATCTCATTGATTGGATAAGATTTCTGCATCATGGTCTCAGCTGGGCTCCTTTTGTCATAAATGTCATTCAGTCCTGGGTTTCAAAGCAACTAGGCATGAACATTGCTCCAATTTCAAGAGCTGAGGCTCAAAGGCCATCTAGTTATGATAAAGTATTGTACAGTACTTGAGTTAAAATATTGATTTGCGGCAATTAGCCTATGCAGCAATTAGCCAACTCAGAAGTTGCTCCCATCGAGTTCAGTGGGGCTTACTCAGGATTAAGGCTGCCGTCTGATACACACTTACCTGGGAGTTAATCCCTTTGAACTCAACAATGGGGCATACTTCTAAGTAGATATGCATAGGATATCTATGCTGTGTGTATAGAATTGCAACATTTGTCCCATTTCATACTTCTTAAAACTGTTGATGATGTCATTAGGGCTCCCAAACAGCTTAATGCAGGTAATCTGGCTTATTTATTTTAAAAAAACATGTAAAGGATGCCTTTCTACTCGAATAAACAAATCACTAAGGTGGCTTACAATCTCAATAAAAACACTTTTACAACCCATAGAACATCAGAAGAAGGAGAAGAGAACAAAAGTCAAAGAAAACATAACAGAAACCAGCAGGGAGAATGAGCAAAATAAAAGTAAAGTATAGCAGAGTAATCAACGTAGAGCCAGACAAAGTAAAAATGTAGTTACTGCCTGCTTAAAAGCAGGGCAGCAGAGGTGCCAGCCAGGTCTTGCAGGCCAGAGAATTCCACAGCCAGAGAGCTGTCGCCAGAAAGGCCGCATTCCACATCCCTACCAGTTACACCTCAGTGGATGTGGAGCAGAGGCTCAGATGTTGGATGCCGTATACAGGCAGGCTCATGTGGGATAATGCAGTCCTTCAGATACTCCGGTCCTTAGCCATATATAGTCCTTTAGAGAGGTAATCATCAGCTCCTTGAATTATGCTTGGAAACACACTTGGAAGGCCAGTGCATCTCATGGAGCACCAGTATAACGTGCTCTGACTGATAAGTGCTCAAAGCCACCCTAGCTACTGCATTCTGGACCAGCTGGAGTTCTGGATAGTCTTCAAGGGCAGCCTCAGTAGAGTATGTTTGTTGTTGTTCAGTCGTTAAGTCGTGTCCGACCCTTCGTGATCCCATGAACCATATCCCGCCAGGCCTTCCTGTCCTCCACTATCTTCCTGAGTTCGCTCATTTTCATGTTTGTTACATCGGTGATGCTGTCTAACCATCTCATCCTTGGCCTTCCCCTTCTCCTTTTGCCTTCAATCTTTCCCAGCATCAGAGTCTTCTCCAGAGAGTCCTCTCTTCGCATTAGGTGGCCAAAATATTTGAGTTTCAGCCTTAGTACCTGTCCTTCCAGGGAACAGTCAGGCTTGATTTCATTTAGAATTGACTGATTTGATCTCCTAGCAGTCCAAGGGACTCTCAGGAGTCTTCTCCAGCACCACAGTTCAAAAGCATCTATTCTTCGGCGCTCAGCCTTCCTTATGGTCCAACTCTCGCAACCATACATTGCTACTGGGAACACCATCGCCCTGACTATACGAACTTTTGTTGGCATGGTGATATCTCTGCTTTTTATTATGCTGTCTAAGTTTGCCATAGCTTTCCTTCCAAGGAGTAAGCGTCTTTTAATTTCATGGCTGCTGTTTACGTCTGCAGTGATCTTGGAGCCCAGAAAAGTAAAATCTGTTACTGCTTCCATTTCTGCCCCTTCTATTTGCCAGGAATTGATGGGACCCGATGCCATGATCTTAGTTTTATTAATGTTGAGTTTCAAGCCAACTTTTGCACTCTCCTCTTTCACTCTCATCAAGAGGCTCTTTAGTTCTTCTTCACTTTCTGCCATTAGGGTGGTATCGTCTGCGTATCTGAGGTTGTTGATATTTCTCCCGGCAATCTTGATTCCGGCTTGTGATTCATTCAGCCCTGCATTTCTCATAATGTACTCTGCATATAAGTTAAATAAGCAGGGTGACAATATACAGCCTTGCCGTACTCCCTTCCCAATTTTGAACCAATCGGTTGTTCCATGGCCGGTTCGAACTGTTGCTTCTTGACCCGCATACAGGTTTCTCAGGAGACAGGTAAGGTGGTCTGGTACCCCCATCTCTTTAAGAATTTGCCACAGTTTGTTGTGATCCACACAATCAAAGGCTTTTGCGTAGTCAATGAAGCAGAAGTAGGTGTTTTTTTTGGAACTCTCGTGCTTTCTCCATGATCCAGCGCATGTTGGCAATTTGATCTCTAGTTCCTCTGCCTCTTTGAAACCCAGCTTGTACGTCCGGTAGTTCTCGGTCCACGTACTGCTGAAGCCTAGCTTGTAGGATTTTGAGCATAACCTTGCTAGCATGTGAAATGAGTGCAATTGTACGGTAGTTTGAACACTCTTTGGCACTGCCCTTCTTTGGAATTGGAACGTAAACTGACCTTTTCCAATCCTTTGGCCACTGCTGAGTTTTCCAAATTTGTTGGCATATTGAGTGCAGCACTTTCACAGTATCAGCATTTAGGATTTTAAGTAGCTCAGCTGGGATATTATCAGCTCCACTAGCTTTGTTGTTAGTAATGCTACCTAAGGCCCACTTGACTTCACTCTCTAGGATGTCCGGCTCTGGGTCAGTGACCACACCAGCATGGTCATCAGGAACATTAAGATCTTTCTTGTATAGTTCTTCTGTGTATTCTTGCCATCTCTTCTTAATCTCTTCTGCTTCTGTTAGGTCCTTGCCTTTTTTGTCCTTTATCATGCCCATCTTTGCACAAAATGTTCCCTTGATATCTCCAATTTTCTTGAAGAGATCTCTAGTCCTCCCCATTCTGTTGTTTTCCTCGATTTCCTTGCATTGTTCATTTAAGAAGGCCTTCTTATCTCTCCTTGCTATTCTCTGGAACTCTGCATTCAGTTGTTTATATCTTTCCCTTTCACCTTTGCTTTTTGCATTCCTTCTTTCCACAGCTATTTGTAAAGCCTCATCTGACAGCCACTTTGCTTTCTTGCATTTCTTTTTCTTTGGGATGGTTTTCGTTGCTGCCTCCTGTACAATGTTACGAACTTCCGTCCATAGTTCTTCAGGCACTCTGTCTACCAGGTCTAATGCCCTAAATCTATTCTTCACCTCCACTGTATACTCATAAGGGATATGGTTTAGGTCATATCTGACTGGTCTAGTGGTGTTCCCTACATTCTTCAGTTTAAGCCTGAATTTTGCAATAAGAAGCTCATGATCTGAGCCACAGTCAGCTCCAGGTCTTGTTTTTACTGACTGTATAGAGCTTCTCCATCTTTGGCTGCAAAGCACATAATCTATCTGGTTTCGGTATTGACCATCTGGTGATGTCCATGTGTAGAGTCGCCTCTTGTGTTGTTGGAAAAGAGTGTTTGCTATGACCAGCGTGTTCTCTTGACAGAACTCCGTTAGCCTTTGCCCTGCTTCATTTTGCGCTCCAAGGCCAAACTTGCCTGTTGTTCCGTTTATTTCTTGATTTCCTACTTTAGCATTCCAGTCTCCTATGATGTAAAGGACATCTTTTTTGGGTGCTAGTTCTAGAAGGTGTTGTAGGTCTTCATAGAACCGGTCAACTTCATCTTCTTTGGCATCAGTGGTTGGGGCATACACTTGGATTACTGTAATGTTGAATGGTTTGCCTTGGATTCGAACTGAAATCATTCTGTTGTTTTTGAGGTTGCACCCCAGTACTGCCTTTCCCACTCTTTTGTTGACTATGAGGGCTACTCCATTTCTTCTAAGGGATTCATGCCCACAGTAGTAGATATGATGGTCACCTGACTTAAATTCGCCCATGCCCGTCCATTTTAGTTCGCTGATTCCCAAGATGTCAATGTTCAATCTCATCATCTCATTTTTGACCACATCCAGCTTGCCTTGATTCATAGACCTCACATTCCATGTTCCTAAGCAGTATTGCTCCTTGCAGCATTGGATTTTCCTTTCAACCTCAGACACATCCACAGCTGGACGTCCTTTCGGCTTTGGCCCAACCGCTTCACTCTTTCTGGGTCTACTTGGAATAGTCCTCCGCTCTTCCTCAGTAGCATATTGGACACCTTCCGACCTGAGGGGCTTATCTTCCGGCGTCATATCTTTTAGCCTTTTGGAACTGTTCATGGGATTTTCTTGGCAAGGTTACTGGAGTGGGTTGCCATTTCCTTCTCCAGTGGATCACTTTTAGTCAGAACTCTCTGCTACGACCTGTCCGTCTTGGGTGTCCCTGCACGGCATAGCTCATGGCTTCATTGAGTTACGCAAGCCCCTTCGCCACGACAAGGCAATGATCCATGAAGGAGTATGTTACAGTAGTCTAAACAAGATATGGTGGGCAGTCCACTCTTGTGTAAAGATCCGCAGCTGGGCCATAGGGCGGGCCGGCCACAGGATCCCATGTCCTTCCTGGGCCCCTCCGGCATGGTCCAGGGTCTCCTCGGGGAAGGGGACATTTGTCCCCTTCCCCCGGTGTAGGGCTGAAAGGCCCCGATGGGCCTCCTTGGATGTCCGCTAGCTCGAGAGCCGGTGGACATCTGAGGCAGCGGTGTAAGGGCCGCCGAGCCTGGGAATAGGGGTATCACGGTCGACAGCCCCGCCCCCACCCGGGCCAGCTTGGCCAATGGCTGCCCTCCCTCGCCGCCTGGCCTGCCCCTGCACCCACCGGAGGAACACTTACTTTGCTCTGGTAGCTGCAGCATGTTTCCGTGGTGGAGTGAGGCCTACTGGCCTGTTCGCCAACAGTAGGCTTATCCAAAGGGGGACAGAGTGCCTACACCTTTAACCATTGTAAAAAGAGGGAATTTGGGCAGGTGTAGCTCATAATGGAAGGGTGCAACAAGCTGCACCTGCCCAAATTCCCTCTTTTTACAATGGTTAAAGGTGTAGGCACCCTGTCCCCCTTCGGATATGGTAAGCCTAGCCAACAGGCCTTACTTCGAAAACGCGCTTTATGGTGCATTTACGGCACTTTCCGCCTGTGGAACGCGTGCTCTGCAGGCGCACTGCTATGCAGGATTGCGCCGTAAGGCATGGATCACTGTAGCCTGATCCAACTTTCCTCAGGAAAGGCCACAGCTGGTGCACCAACCAAATCTGGGCAAAAGCACTCCTGGTCACAGACATCTCCTGCTCATCCAGGAGCAAGACTGGGTCCAGGAGCACTCTCAGAGGTGGGCTGCTAATGCCCTGAACCTCCCCTCACAATCAAGAAAAGAATTGGGGCACAGGATGACGTGACTGAGAGCCGAGCAGGCCAGAGGAAGTAGCAGGCAGACCTCTGGTCAGTTCCCCGCTGCCTCTAGTCTGCCACCTGAAGCGACCGCCTCAGTCCGCCTCATGGCTGAGCATCTGCATACCTTGGGAACCACAGCAAGCTGTTCATCTGCCGCCTGAGCACTCATCAAAGTAATTAGATTAGTTAATCATAATCCAGACTATTGTGGCTGCATGCTTGTTGTCTTGCTGTGTGCTGGCTGTCTTTATACATGCATGTTCTCAGGCTGGCTATGGCGGCCTGACTATGAGACTACTGATGAGAATCACTCAAGTGCACTGAATTCCTATGTAATATTTTTAGTAATGACTGGGATGGGAGTTTACCCTGGGAAAAGAACACATTCAGTGTCCTAAATAAGAACAGTGCTTTTGTGCACAAGTGGCAATTCTGGTTGTTGCAATGCTCTTCTCACATCAGTGTCAGCCAGCAGCAACAGGACATGCTTTGTGCTGATACCACTACTTACCCATCACTAGTCCTTAAGGTCAGCAGCCATTTCAGTGAGGGATTTGGCTTGTGCTGCTTCTTAGTTGTCCTCAAAGGATGTTTGGGGAATGACATCATGCACTTTAGCAAAGGAAAAGGTAGCAATTCTAACAAGTAGCTTCTGATTCTGTTGTCCTAACTTCTCATAGGTATTTATCCAGGAGTGTTGACCCCCATGTGACTATTTGTCAGGAGCGAGCATCAATACTCGGGATTCAAGGTAAGGGAAGCTAGTGCTGGCAATTTCCCCATTTTTGCGCTCCCCCTTATCAGCTGCTGATCACAGCAGCTGATAAACGGGGACCATCCCACGTACCTCCAGCCTGCGGTCCGCATACCCCCAGTGGTACGCGAACCACAGGTTGAGAACACAATGAACACAATGGGGCTTGCTTCTGAGTAGAGATGCATAGGATTGTACTCTAAGGGTTTAACAAGCTACACCTGCCCACATTCCTTCTCCTAAAGGTCTAGCACTCTGTCCTGGTTGGAGATCTGGTAAGCCTACTTATGGAAAATAAGGAAGAAGTTGCTTAGGGCTTTATATATTGCTATCTTGAGATGTTGGGACCTAGAGGTCTCCTGACGTGACCCAAGGCTGTTGATAACATAAAACATTCAAACTAATACAATAAAAATGTCAATAAACAGCATCACAAGACAGTTGATTTAGGCCCTTGTGATTATTCTGAGTTTGCAGGTTAGCCAAATTATGGGGAACACCAGACTTTAGCTAGTTGTGCCTTGAATATTTTTAGCTGCTTGTTAAGACGCACTGAATGCAATGTGAGTTACTTTTTCAGCAAAGAGACTTCGGACTTGAGCCTGACTAACATTTGATATTTAAGTAATAGTCAGATGCAACTCCTGCAAGAAGTCAGAGAGTAGCCTGACACATGTGGAAAGTTGATCACACTATAGGAAAATGCTGTAACTCTGGAAGGGGAGCAAGGGAGCAGGTCATTACCAATGTCTAAGCAGGGAATTTTAGAAAATGTTGTTCCATAGTAAAGGTGGATTAGGAGTTATGATGAAAGGAGAGCTCCGTTCCAAGAATGCTAAGACCTGAGGTCAAAGAGCCATGTCAGGATTAATGGTCTCTGCTCTGCCCAAATATATATACTCATTCAGAGGTGAAACAAGGGTGGAGCGAAGGCAAGTAGTTGTGCAAGACTCTGTTACACTGGAGTCAGAGGCCCCTCCCCCTTGCTGTTGGAGCCACTCTGGCAGCAAAGGCAACACACAGGACACTCCCCTGTTGCTGCTGGAATGGCTCCAACAGCAAGGGGGAGGGGCCGCTGACTCCAGTGTAACGGAGTCTTGCACAACTACTTGCCTTCGCTCCACCCTTGTTACGCCCCTGTACTCATTACCATTTTCAAGCTGCTCCATGCACTCAGAGATGTAGGATTTTGCAAATGAAGCCTCATACCGTAATAAATTTTTGTCTCCGAAGCATCACACAGTAGAGTTTGCTTTTCTGAAACAGAAAATGTTACTGAATAATAATGTAACAGAGCCGTTTTCAGTGGACACCTCCTGGTGCTGATTTTCTGGGATCTGTTTTTGAACGATTTCTCAAATACGTAGATTTCTGTCTCAAATCTGTTCTCATACACCATTTATCTAATTTATATCATGCATGTAAGACAGCATACATAATAGGCATTTATGACTTTCTCTCAGCCCCACCTACCTCACAGGGTTGTTGTGAGGACAAAAAGGAGGGGAGGAAATATGTACACCACTCTGAGCTCCTTGGAGGAAGGGCGGTATAAAAATGTGAAAAATAAAAATAAATAAATATATTACAATCAACCACCTGATGCATTAGAAACGGTGCTGGATTTATGCCCAAGCTAAGTAAGCTATAGCTTAGGAGGGCTTCACGTTATTATGAGGGACCTCTGCTGCAGCTTAAATGTTTTTCTATATGCTAATTAAGAAATCGTAAAGATGATAAAGTATTTTAACTTGGAAGTACTTCGTAATGCAAATAGGCTTTGTGCAAGGTATTTATGTTTAATGAGTTTTTAATTGCACCTTCGCCTATTAATATATGCAAATATAATGCTTGAATACTTCAATTTTCTTTGTCTTTTCTATTAGGTAAAGGCATCCCCTGCTCGAAAGCCAGTTGTGTCCAATTCTAGAATGCGGTGCTCATCTCCGTTTCTAAGGCCAAAGAGCCAGTTCTGTCCAAAGACGCTTCTGTGGTCATGTGGCCAGCATGACTAATGGAACGCGGTTACCTTCCCGCCGCAGCGGTACCTATTTATCTACTTGCAATTATTTCTTGCTTTCGAACTGCTAGGTTGGCAGGAGCTGGGACAGGAGATGGCAGCTCACTCCGTCACGTGGCACTCGGGTCTCAAACTGCTGTCCTAGTGACCTTCCGGTCTGCAGTTCAGTGTCTTAACCACTAAGCCACCACGGAAAATAAAATATTATTTTCTATTAGAATAACACATTTTTAAAATAATGTTATGGGATAGGGCCTCTTAGACTTGGGGCCCCAGCCTGGCTTAATCTTGCCCTAACTTAGAAGACTGATCTGGCCCTAACTGGTGACCCTAAATGATGCGCTGGGGGAAGGTACATCACAGCATCTTGTGGCGTAGTGCCCACTATAGCCCACCACTTGGGCTGTAGTTCTCAAATCAAAATGGGGCAGGTGGAGGAGTGATGGTTCACCTATCTCCCACTATTGCAGTTGTCAAAAGAGGAAGTTATATGGCGGAAGGGGTGGAAGGGAAAATGTATAGCTGAACTCAACATCCACAGCAGTCTACTGTCCAGGGAATACTGTGTGGTACCCTTCTCTTGCTCACTCAGTAGAAAGGTTTTAAAACATTTGTCATCATCCCCGTTGTTTCATGCTGGTGTATCATTAGCTCTAATTACAACCATCTGTACTACTCCTAAGACACTCTGCTGAATGACGAATTGAGCAATGCAAATCCATGCTCGATGCAGGTTGCAACCTGGCAAGGATCCATGGTGTGTATGGGGGAAAGCTAGATAACACAGCCCAACAAAGAAAGATTTTTTTTCCTGGTGTTTCAGAAGTTAGACCTATTCTTGTGTATATTTGGGTCGCTGATTCCAAAAATGGCATCAGTTTTTCCCTATCAGCTCTAGTTTTGGAGATACGGCATAGCCGCCTTATATGCTGATTCAAACAGCTCCTCGTGAGGAAGCTGACGCCTTGTGAAGAAGCTGATTGATAGTGCAGTCCTATCCAACTTACACCACTGGTGTAACCAGTGGTGCAGTGAGAACAGGAGGCCCCAGAACAGAAAGGGATTCAAATCCCCTGCAAAGGGGGATTCAAAAGGGATTTAAATCTCCCCTCCCCTCCAAAGCCCCCCACCCTGCCCTCCCTCACTGGTTACACCGGTGGTGTAAGTTGGATAGGATTGCGCTGTGAATCTGTATGCTTACCAGATCTCCAACCGGGACAGAGTGCTAGACCTTTAGGAGAAGGAATGTGGGCAGGTGTAGCTTGTTAAACCTTAGAGCACAATCCTAGGCAAGTCTACTCAGAAACAAGCCCCATTCAGTAGTAAAGTTTCAATTTTAGTTAAAAAGTGACCCTTGATTTCACATTAACAGCACAATCCTGTGTAACCTTGCACCAGTGTAAGAGTAGATGCACCAGTGTAAGTGCACTTATGCCAGTGTAAGTGCACTTACACCGGTGCATCTGCTGTGTTACACCAGTGCATCTACTGTTACACAGGTGCAAGGTTACACAGGATTGCGCTGTAAGTGAAGTTAAACCACATATATGAAATACGTTGGTTGGCAGTTACCTAAAAGCTTTATTGCAATGTAGCATGCCTGCTGTTTACACCTTTCTGTTTTGTAGATCTCAGTTCTGAATTGTGATGCTATCATTTTCTTGGGTTGGCCTTTCTCACCAGGTGCTAACATTGTGCAGCCAGCAAATGGCAGCTAACGGAGACAAAGATGCACAGTGCTGAGAAGTTAAATGTGAGACTGGTGGATAAGAAACCCTTGGACCGCCAAAGCACATTTGGAATCAATTTCCTTGAACTTCAGTGTGCAACAGATGGAAGCTTGTTCCACATTTCAGCTTTCACATTCCACACTGAACACCTGTTGAAGTCTTCTGAGATCCTGAAGGTTAAGGGTCACTTGGTCATAAAGTTAACCTGAATGAACCTTCGTTTATATTGTGTACAAACACACACAGGACTCTATCACTGGCACAAATGTTCACACATCCAACACAGAACAGCCAACTGTGTTTTTATCTTAAAATGGAGCCGCAGTTTACTGATCTGAAATCATTAATTCAACTAGACAGTAAACAATGTTTGTCGGTCAGTAACCACTGTAGAGACTGGAACAGCTGGTCCTGGTAAAATTATGGCTGGGTTATTAATCTTCAAACAAGTCTAGGTAACACTTGTAACACACCATCAAGATAAACCCAAGATAACCTCCAGCTCCTTTGATCAACGGAGATGTAAAAATACTCTGCATTGAAGCAGAATTCCATTGCCCGATGTGCTTTGTCATACCTTCTAGTATGATTCCAGAAGGCATGATGAATACAACATAGCTCACTTTTTTATCCCGAGAACGTGCTTTGCATGTGTGATTCTTTAATGTTTTTAAAGATTTAGAAAGTGACATGAGTGATGGTCAATGCATAATACGTAAGAATAACGCATAACCCCACCCCAATATACTCGCTTGGCTCCCATTACTGCTGGGAGACAGTAGATGCCCTGCTGGATCCAACCAACCAAGAAGAATCACATCAGCATTCTTCTTCCAACAGTGGTCAACCAGCCTTTGGGAACTCAGAAGCAGAGCTTGAAGGCCCTGCCTCTATACAGGGAGGTTCCATTTAGCTATCATAGCTAATAGACTTTGGCAAACCTGTGTTCCACAAATGTGTCAAGTTTTTAAAAAAACCTGAGCCAATATTCATTCCCAAATCTTGTGGCACTGTGTAATAGCTCAATCCTACTGAATACTTACCATTGTCCCGGAATCGACGCTGGCTTCAGTCTAGAATGGACCTGAGCCGCTGCCAAGGGTGCACTGCGGCTGTCCAATGGGCTTCCGGCTTCCGGTCAAGAACGCAACAGAAGCAGGAACCCCATTGGGCAGCCGCAGTGCACCCTTGGGAGCGGCTCAGGTCCGCTCTAGGCCGAAGCCAGTGTTGGTTCCGGGACGATGGTAAGCCCCCTTTCCTGGGCCTGATCCGCCTGCATGGATCAACTCGGACTTGCACCAGCGATATCACTGGTGCAGGTCTGAGCTGACCCATTGCGACTGCCGGTGCTTACCCTGGAGCAAGGGGACAGATGTCCCCTAGCTCTGAAGAGACCTCCAGCAGCCAAAACTCCCTTGTGGGTTGCAGCGCAGCCCGCACCACTGCCGCTGTATCGCCACACAGGGATTTAGGTTGGATTGGGCTGTAAGTTAATTATGCATTATATCAACTACTTCCTTTTGCGCTGATAAGATGGCAAAGTTGTGACCTTGCTATCTTATCAGCAGTTTATAACCTGATAAACTGGTGAAAACAGTTCAGGTTATCATGCAATAATCACAGACATGACATCAATAATGGAAGACATGAGCTCTTTTTCAAGATCTACTCATTTAAATGTCACAAATGCTTTGCAGAAGAGCTGCCAACATTCAACACCCTTCAAATTCATTTGGAAAACTCTTGTGCAATGTCTTTTCATAAGGCCAACTCCCACAGTCTTTTGCAGTGCAGAGGCTGGGATCTTTGAAGAGGGAAACATGGCCAATTCTGTGGAGACATTCAGAGGATACCTCAGTCAGCTACTAATGTGACCCAGTAGCTTATTTTATTTATTTATATAGCACCCTAAAAGGACATGTCCCTGCTCTGAGAGGCTTTCCATCTAGATAGGACAGTCTAGATCTAGACAAGGAAAGCAACAGAGGAAGAGCAGGCAAAGGAAGGCTGGGATAAGCACGCAGTTATTTCAGTGACTTGCACTTAAGATCAGCTACAGTCGGCAGAGTGGACTAATGGCATTGTGTGTAAAGCCTTCGTGGAAAAGATGGGCTGTATACTAACCTATTGTGGGTGCTAACCTATTGTTCTATACTTGAAGCTTTGGCTAAATTCGCCAATGGTTGGATTGTAACTTGAGGATGGCATGTGAACATGTTACTTCTGCTTCACATTATGAAATGCAAGAGTAAAAAAAGTAATTACAGGAGAAAGTTTCTAAAGATAATGGGAGAAAATAAAAGTGGAACACGAATGTGTGTGTTTGTGATTGTGTTGCCAAGCTTGTATCAACAGAAACACAGGAATGGGGGGGGGAGGAAGTTGAGAGTGATATTTATTTTATTCTTTGCAAATAACTATATGAACTATGCATGCCAACAGGGAATTGCAGGACAAAGGGGTCTTCATACTTGCCGGAGGAGAAAAGTCTACTTATGATGCTTAATACTCGGGGGGAAATGTCATTGCATACATAGATGGATTTTTCTTTGACATGACCCATGCAATGCTGCCAAGCCTCGTTAGACGTAAGGTTATTCCCTGTGCAAATGGAGGTCGTGCAAACTAAGGGTGCCTGGGGGGAAGTACCAAGTTGTATACACAATGTATTCAGAATTTGTACAACATATAGTGAGCAAGACAGATGCAGATTGCTTACTGGGGTCAGTTATTCCTTTCTTAGATTCCTTGACTCCTTGTGGAAAAGCATCTGATATATTTTAGGTCTTAGAGCACTTTTATTTTAATGTTCCACTTTGGGATATGGAAGATGGAGGACTATTTTCAGGCAGATATAGACATGGATGGAAGATGCTTATATTTGTAGCATGCACTTAGTTGGTGTTATGGCAAACCTCCTGGAACTGGGTAGGTCAACTGTTGACCTAGAACAGTGGTTCTCAAACTTTTTAGCACCGGGACCCACTTTTTAAAATGACACTCTATCGGGACCCACTTAGTTTTACAAGACTTAAAAAATGTTGATCTAGAAATAAATAAATAAATTTACAAGTAAAGAGCTCAGCTGCTTGCAGGGTAAATAGCAGCTATCTTGCAAACTGCAGGAGCTCAGCTCTTTGAAGGGCAATTAGTAGCTACTGTATCTGATTTTTGAATAGCCTCAGGGCTTGTGGCAATTACTTATCTGATCTTTCCATCACCTGGGACCCACCAGAAATCAGGTCGTGACCACCAAGTGGGTCCCGACCAACAGTTTGAGAAACACCGACCTAGAAGGTATAGTTAGGATGTTACACATGCAGTTGACCGTCAACTGCATGTGTAACATCCTAACTATACCTTCTTGATTTCAATTGAGCTTACTTTCATTTGCATGTGTTTAGGGCTGAAGCCCAAAATGTATTTCTGACAATCCACAAATTGCAAAGATGTGCATCTTCTGGCTACTCATCTGCCCTTAAAGCATGATTATGTAGAGAAAAGGAAACACAAGAAAAAGCCGTGGTAGGCTTTCATTCGAAATACTTTAGTCGTATTAATTCATAAACATTCATGTCCCAAATTTGGTGATGTTGCAATGTACATATGAATGTGGCTAATCTCAAATGAATGTTGTGAATGCCTAAAAGCAGATGCATAGTTCACCAACAGCCCAATCGGGCTGCCCCACTGGCAGGAGGACTAGCGTTCCGCCAGCACCGACTGCCTTATGGCAGTCATAAACAGTCCTCCGACAGCGCGTGGAGGCGCATGGTGCTGGAGTGCTAGCGGGAAGGCCAGATCCTTTCTGCATGCGCCAGCAGATCCCCCTGGACCTTCCGAGGCAGGTTAGTTGGTAGAAGAGGCAGGATGGGGTGGGAGGAGGGCAGAACAGGGATGGGGAAGGCGAAACGAGGCGGCTTTATTCAGTCACATTTTATAGCTATGTGACAGACGCTGAAGACAATCAAGATGTGCTTGCTGTAATAAAACAAGCATTCACATTTTAAGAATGTTAAGCCAGCTTCAGTTAGATATCTAAAAAGGGAGAGATTCACACAATCAAATTTTCACAGGATAATTGCAACTAGCACATGATACCCTGAAATATCCACTCATTGTCAGTTGGCATGGGTACAGCTTTTCCAACTTGTATTTTACTGTATTATTTGAAAGCTGTATAGCCACCTTTCAATTAAATGATCTCCAAGGCAGCATACAACACATTAAAACAATGCAATCAAGAAAACACAAATCCTATACAAGCATTACCCCTTCCATAGTGACAGACGTTCATGTTACTGAGGCTCACTTCTTGGACAGAGAAATGGCTTTTAACACAGACTTTGAAAATGATCGTTCTCAATGAAAATGCTCAGAAAAGGCTGTTAACTTATGATACACGCCACAGAAAAGTTCGCCAACTTAACATGCCTATTAAATGAATGGGAGCCATGAAAGCGCAGTGGTTTATGGGCAGCTCCCATTCATTTCAGTAGAACATGCAACAGATTGTGCCTCCTCTGGGTTCTTTCTTCACTGTACAAGCAACATGCCAGTGAAAAAAGTACCTTACCTTCAATGTATCATCACTTTCTAGGACCCCTTATAAAGGTTTCTGACTGCCATAAAAACCAATAAAAGAAGTCTATCATCATTTCCCCCCTTCATGGATCATTGCCTTGTCGTGGCGAAGGGGCTTGCGTAACTCAATGAAGCCATGAGCTATGCCGTGCAGGGACACCCAAGACGGACAGGTCGTAGCAGAGAGTTCTGACTAAAAGTGATCCACTGGAGAAGGAAATGGCAACCCACTCCAGTAACCTTGCCAAGAAAATCCCATGAACAGTTCCAAAAGGCTACAAGATATGACGCCGGAAGATGAGCCCCTCAGGTCGGAAGGTGTCCAATATGCTACTGAGGAAGAGCGGAGGACTATTCCAAGTAGACCCAGAAAGAGTGAAGCGGCTGGGCCAAAGCCAATAGGACGTCCAGCTGTGGATGTGTCTGAGGTTGAAAGGAAAATCCAATGCTGCAAGGAGCAATATTGCTTAGGAACATGGAATGTGAGGTCTATGAGTCAAGGCAAGCTGGATGTGGTCAAAGATGAGATGATAAGATTGAACATTGACATCTTGGGAATCAGCGAACTAAAATGGACGGGCATGGGCGAATTTAATTCAGGTGACCATCATATCTACTACTGTGGGCATGAATCCCTTAGAAGAAATGGAGTAGCCCTCATAGTCAATAAAAGAGTGGGAAAGGCAGTACTGGGGTGCAACCTCAAAAACGACAGAATGATTTCAGTTCGAATCCAAGGCAAACCATTCAACATTACAGTAATCCAAGTGTATGCCCCAACCACTGATGCCGAAGAAGATGAAGTTGACCGGTTCTATGAAGACCTACAACACCTTCTAGAACTAGCACCCAAAAAAGATGTCCTTTACATCATAGGAGACTGGAATGCTAAAGTAGGAAATCAAGAAATAAACGGAACAACAGGCAAGTTTGGCCTTGGAGCGCAAAATGAAGCAGGGCAAAGGCTAACGGAGTTCTGTCAAGAGAACACGCTGGTCATAGCAAACACTCTTTTCCAACAACACAAGAGGCGACTCTACACATGGACATCACCAGATGGTCAATACCGAAACCAGATAGATTATGTGCTTTGCAGCCAAAGATGGAGAAGCTCTATACAATCAGTAAAAACAAGACCTGGAGCTGACTGTGGCTCAGATCATGAGCTTCTTATTGCAAAATTCAGGCTTAAATTGAAGAATGTAGGGAACACCACTAGACCAGTCAGATATGACCTAAACGATATCCCTTATGAGTATACAGTGGAGGTGAAGAATAGGTTTAGGGCACTAGACCTGGTAGACAGAGTGCCTGAAGAACTATGGACGGAAGTTCGTAACATTGTACAGGAGGCAGCAACTAAAACCATCCCAAAGAAAAAGAAATGCAAGAAAGCAAAGTGGCTGTCAGATGAGGCTTTACAAATAGCTGTGGAAAGAAGGAATGCGAAAAGCAAAGGTGAAAGGGAAAGATATAAACAACTGAATGCAGATTTCCAGAGAATAGCAAGGAGAGATAAGAAGGCCTTCTTAAATGAACAATGCAAGGAAATCGAGGAAAACAACAGAATGGGGAGGACTAGAGATCTCTTCAAGAAAATTGGAGATATCAAGGGAACATTTTGTGCAAAGATGGGCATGATAAAGGATAAAAAAGGCAGAGACCTGACAGAAGCAGAAGAGATTAAGAAGAGATGGCAAGAATACACAGAAGAACTATACAAGAAAGAGCTTAATGTTCCTGATGACCACGCTGGTGTGGTCACTGACCCAGAGCCAGACATCCTAGAGAGCGAAGTCAAGTGGGCCTTAGATAGCATTACTAACAACAAAGCTAGCGGAGATGATAATATCCCAGCTGAGCTACTTAAAATCCTAAATGATGATGCTGTGAAAGTGCTGCACTCAATATGCCAACAAATTTGGAAAACTCAGCAGTGGCCAAAGGATTGGAAAAGGTCAGTTTACGTTCCAATTCCAAAGAAGGGCAGTGCCAAAGAGTGTTCAAACTATCGCACAATTGCACTCATTTCACATGCTAGCAAGGTTATGCTCAAAATTCTACAAGCTAGGCTTCAGCAGTACGTGGACCGAGAACTACCGGATGTACAAGCTGGGTTTCGAAGAGGCAGAGGAACTAGAGATCAAATTGCCAACATGCGCTGGATCATGGAGAAAGCACGAGAGTTCCAAAAAAACACCTACTTCTGCTTCATTGACTACGCAAAAGCCTTTGATTGTGTGGATCACAACAAGCTGTGGCAAGTTCTTAAAGAGATGGGGATACCAGACCACCTTACCTGTCTCCTGAGAAACCTGTATGCGGGTCAAGAAGCAACAGTTCGAACCGGCCATGGAACAACTGATTGGTTCAAAATTGGGAAGGGAGTACGGCAAGGCTGTATATTGTCACCCTGCCTATTTAACTTATATGCAGAGTACATTATGAGAAATGCAGGGCTGAATGAATCGCAAGCCGGAATCAAGATTGCCGGGAGAAACATCAACAACCTCAGATATGCAGACGATACCACTCTAATGGCAGAAAGTGAAGAAGAACTAAAGAGCCTCTTGATGAGAGTGAAAGAGGAGAGTGCAAAAGTTGGCTTGAAACTCAACATTAATAAAACTAAGATCATGGCATCTGGTCCCATCAATTCCTGGCAAATAGAAGGGGCAGAAATGGAAGCAGTAACAGATTTTACTTTTTTGGGTTCCAAGATCACTGCAGACGGAGACAGCAGCCATGAAATTAAAAGACGCTTACTCCTTGGAAGGAAAGCTATGGCAAATTTAGATAGCATAATAAAAAGCAGAGATATCACCATACCAACAAAAGTTCGTATAGTCAGGGCGATGGTGTTCCCAGTAGCAATGTATGGTTGCGAGAGCTGGACCATAAGGAAGGCTGAGCGCCGAAGAATAGATGCTTTTGAACTGTGGTGCTGGAGAAGACTCCTGAGAGTCCCTTGGACTGCTAGGAGATCAAATCAGTCAATCCTAAATGAAATCAACCCTGACTGTTCCCTGGAAGGACAGGTACTAAGGCTGAAACTCAAATATTTTGGCCACCTAATGCGAAGAGAGGACTCTCTGGAGAAGACTCTGATGCTGGGAAAGACTGAAGGCAAAAGGAGAAGGGGAAGGCCAAGGATGAGATGGTTAGACAGCATCACCGATGCAACGAACATGAAAATGAGCGAACTCAGGAAGATAGTGGAGGATAGGAAGGCCTGGCGGGATATGGTTCATGGGATCACGAAGGGTCGGACACGACTTAACGACTGAACAACAACAACAATCATCATTTCCAGGGGTTTGAAACAGCCAGCCGCCTGTTTGACAGATTATTTCCTGCAGAATTACAGACACTGCATTTAATGCAGAATTACAGTCACTGGGTCCAGGTTGTTTGGTTGTTGTTGTTTTTTAAAAAAATACTGGGTATCTGGGTTTTTATGTTGGTTAGATCTTATGGGCTTGCCCTTGTTGCTGGTTCTGTGTTCTCCATTTTTGGCTTCAATGCAATATTTTTTAAAGATTGTTTTAGGAGATTTTAATGTTTACACTGTTTTTAATGTAATTTTATGCCTTGTAAGCTGCTTTGAATGCTCTTCGGGGAGAAAAAGCGGGGTATAAAAACAGTAAATACCGTAATCACTTACATAAGAACATAAGAAGAGCCCTGCTGGATCAGGCCAAAAGCCCATCTAGTCCAGCTTCCTGTGTCATACAGTGGCCCCACCAGATGCCTCAGGGAGCATACAAGACAACAAGATACCTGTGTCCAGTCGCCACTCCCTTGCACCTGGCACAGAGAAAACCCACTTCTAAAACCAGGAGGTTGCTTATGGCTTGTAACCTGTGATGGTCTTTTCCTCCATGAATCTGTCCAAACCCCTTTTAAAGGCATCTAGGCCAGATGCCATCACCACATCCTGTGGCAAGGAGTTCCACAGATGAATTACACGCTGGGTAAAGAAATATTTTCTTTTGTCTGTTCTAACTCTCCCTCCACTCAATTTTAGTGCGTGTCCCCTGGTTCTGGTGTTGTGCAAGAGGGAGAAGAATTTCCCTCTATCCACTCTCTCCATCCCATGCATAATTTTATAAGTCTCAATCATGTCCCCCCTCAGGCGCCTTTTTTCTAGGCTGAAAAGCCCCAGACGCTGTAGCCTTTCCTCATAAGGGAGGTGCTCCAGCTCACGAATCATTCTGGTCGCTCTTTTCTGCACCTTTTCCAATTCAACTATATCCTTTTTGAGGTGTGGTGACCAGAACTGGACACTATACTCCAGATGTGGCCTTACCATCGATTTGTACAAAGGCAGAATGATATTGGCCGTTTTATTCTCAATCCCTTTTTTAATGATCCCGAGCATGGAATTGGCCTTCTTCACAGCCGCCGCACACTGGGTCGACACTTTCATCGACCTGTCCACCAGCACCCCAAGATCTCTCTCTTGATCCGTCACAGACAACTCAGAACCCATTAGCGTATATGTGAAATTTTGGTTTCTTGCCCCAATGTGCATCACTTTGCACTTACTTACATTGAAGCGCATCTGCCATTTTGCTGCCCATTCTCCCAGTTTGGAGAGATCCTTCTGGAGCTCTTCACAATCCCTGCTGGTCTTCACCACCCGGAAAAGTTTAGTGTCATCTGCAAACTTGGCCACCTCACTGCCTATCCCCAACTCCAGGTCATTTATGAATAAGTTGAAAAGCACCGGTCCCAAACTTACATGTTTGTCAGCCAAGTCATTGGGAATTTTGAAGATTTAGGAGCATATGGTGTTTGCTCTAATCTGGAATGGAAGAATGATTCTGCTGGTACAAAGAGCTAGTCCATTTAGCCCTTATGTACTGTTTCTCACTTGCGGACTTCGATGAAGTTTTAAGATGTCAAATTCGCATTAAGGGTAAATAATCATCCCATCGTTAACAGTGATTTGAATGTAGTACAGTGAACCCTCGATTTAACAGACTTCGGAAACAACCGTCATTTTCTGCTTCATTAAAAACTAGACATATACGTTTCTCTGCATGTGCATCTCCAGTGACATATACGCATTTGGATTTAACAAATTTTTCACATGAATGAACACCCCTCCCCCCCCTTAGACCACTGACAGCGCAATCCTGTGTAAGGGTACATGACTGGCCTAAAGCGGCCAGCCGCTGTATCCTATGCCACTCGTCCCCTTCCCCGGGTGTCGGCAAGTCCGGGGCCGTTCTGCCGCCGGGCCAGAATGAATCCACTACAGAATCCACTATTTTCATATACTGAAACCTTACTTCAGTCTTATTTGATATGGAGAGACTGTAACCCAGTGTGCCTATAGCAACGGATTAGTAAGCCAATTCTTGCTGTCAGACTTCCAGGTTCAGATAATTTCTGCAGTATTTTTATTTGCTTAGAAAAGAGACGATATAGTCCAATCGCTAGTTTCCGCCTACAAATCTAGGGCAGTAATGATATGGAAAGAATGGCCCACTGACCCCTAATGAATGTAATGGCTTTTTTATTTTTGAAACTGGACACAACACATTCCTGGCAATCAGAGGAACTATTTGAGGTTTAGGGTGTTCTTTTGAAACCCAGCCACACTCCTTTTGTCAGTGTCAAACATAACAAAAGCAGGTATGTGGTCTAAATTTATTTCAGGGCAAAACTGTCTGTGTTGACATAAGTTCTTTCCAACATTTATCCAGATTTCAAAATATATTTTAGCACTTCATACAATTCCCCCATCTAGTTGTGTGCTGAGTGATTACTGGCATTACCACATGTGCTCAGGGATGTGCGTATGCACTCATGCATGTGTAGCTGAATGTGTGCGTCTACTGGGTCTTTGAGCTGTTGGCATGTAGCACACCACTTAAAAAAATGGGGGTCATGAAGGAGTCATAATCTCACACAGTACTGTATATCGAGGACATAATTGTACCGTTGGAGGGAGAGGGAATTGGGGCAAAATGCAGGAAAAGAACTAATGCTAAACGTATCCCATGCACAGTTGCATTGCTAGCAGGGTCACGTGGGGGGGGGATGATGTGTTTCGTGTCCCAGCCCCCCTGTGCTCCTGGAAGGCTTAATTTGAAGCCTTCCAAGAGCCAGGGCAGGTGAGAAGGATGGAAAACGTGCCGATTTTGGCGCATTTCAGCTCCACAGCTGCAAAGTACGCAGCCCTCCGGCTGCAAAAAAGCAGCCATGGAGCCCCCCAAAACCACCATGGCTCCTCCTCGCGAGGGGACCGTGGTTGTCACCTGGGGGCATTGGCTGCCCCTGGCCCCGTTATAGTGACGCCACTGCCCACGCACACTGTTATAGCTCACATGCACACATAGCTACACTCTTAAAATTAACGGTTTGGGGGGAAGGGGAGTTGGATGCAAAATAGAGAAGGGGAACGAACACAAAAGGATGTGAGCTTGTAGGGAAATGAGGGGACTATGCACAGGCCGAAGGGGTCAGAGACAGATAGAGGGGTTTGTAGCAAACAGGAGGGAGAAGGGAGGTATGAAGGGCTCAGTGCAAGTTAGCTTGGGCACAAGCAGTGGCTTGGAGGTGCAACAGCACCGTCGCCCTGTACAATTTGAACAGGAGTGATCCAAGCCTGTTAATTCTGTCAAAAATCATTCCCGGCAGGCAGTCGTGTTGCTCTCTGTCTGCACACCCTGTGCGGTGACTCTGGTGGCACCCAAGTGTGTGCAGACCCAGAAGTAATTGGTGGTGACGTGCCTGCCAATTACTCTTGGCCTGGGAGCCATTCCAACGTGGCCGGCTTGGCTCTGAGCCAAGTCGGAGCAGCAGAAAGCGGTCGAGACTGGGCAGCGTGGCGGGGTGATGCAGCGGGCTTCTCTGCCATGTCCCCCCTCAAATGTGCATCACCCAGAGCAGGCTGCACCCCCGTAGTGATGCCAGTGCTGACAGGGAGCTTGTTCCCTGCTGTACAACACTCTTACCTCTGGAAAAGAAGGGGGTTCAGACAACAGCTGATGACGTTGGCTCAATTAAGAGGTGCCATCCCACCCGGAGTTTGGAGGAAAAAAAAACTCTGACCTCCCACCTGTTGGGAGAACCTCTATTGGGAGGTTATCTAGGAGATTCTTAGCAGAGTTTGTTCCCTCTTACACCCAGGCAGACTGCTATTAGCGAAATATACACACGAGGCATATGCTGAGTTAAGTTGCAAAAAGAAGAAGTTTACTCACGGTTCAGCTCATATATACAGCATCTGATTAAGATCAGAGGTTACTCTAACTTAAAGGATGAAGCCCCCCCTACAGCTGGGGGCCTCCTGCATGAGGTCAGCTGTAAGATGGCCGCCTGGGCTCCTGAGCCCACATGGCACACATCCATCCACCTTGGAGTCAGCAGAGAGAAGGGAAGTGAGAAAGGATGAAGAAGGAGGAAGTAGAGTCAGGGGCCACGCCCCTTCCTTTGGAACACAGAGGGGTCAGGTAACAGGTCCTTTCAGGTGACCGGACGACACACCGCACCCTAGTGTCCACCCTAGTGTCCAGCAGACGAAAGCTGCCCATCTCCAACACTACCCACCTTTGTTAAAGAATAAACTTAATCAAATTCAAAACACACAGCACACTCTCATGGGAAGAGGGAGAAATTACCAGTAAGTGTGCTGCACATTTGACAGAAGAATGAAAAGCAGGGGTCAGTGGCCAAGGTTTATTTATCCGTACCTACTGAGATGAATACTGGAATGTTGTTGCTAGAGGGAGAGACCGTGAGGCCAGGGTTCAGTGATATCCCCAAAACAATTAGGGGACACAGGAGGGGGGATACAGGGTTACAGGGAAGCTCAGTGGGAGCTGGACTTCAGCTTTCCGATCTTAGGAGGGGGGGGGAAGCAAAGCAGAAAGAACAAGCAAAAACATGAATCGCCTTTCCTAGGTGCCCAATGGCACAAATATTCCAAAGTTGAAGAGGGGGTGGAGGGACTTGTGGATTACAAACGCACTATGGGTAGGTGGAGGGAGAATGCATGCTCTTGGGGGAGGGAGTTGACCACACCTTCTATAGGGTCTTGAAACATGATGTGTGATGAGTGCGTCCTGGACCATCCTTTTGTTCGGAAATGATTCTTGATGGATTTCCTATTGGCCACCCCTAGCAGAGATGGCTGTTTCTTGGGAAGGGTGTGACGAGGGGCTTTTTAATGTCCACGAGATCTGCATCTGAATTGTCAATTGAGTTGGTGAGGGGCAGCCAGGGAGGGGCACTTCTTGTGTGACCACAAATCTCAAAGCCGGGGAGCTCTCAGGACTGTTCCAAAGACACTTCTGGGGGGGGGGGGTGTGCTCCAGCAAACCAAAGCTCAGCCTTTTACCAGAGGTTAGCGGTCCTGCTGCTGCCTTGGCTTTGGTCTGCTCCAAAGCAACATGTTATCTCGCCTGGCTCCCACTTTTGCTTGGCATGCAACCAAAACTGTGTACATATGTGTGTTGGGCATCGCTGAGAGGAGGTGTAATTGGGAAGTTAGGATTTTGCAGAGTTTAAGTCTAATACTCTGGTCCTTGACGCTTTGGACACAATCCAACCAAAACACTTTTAATTATTTTTTAAATTAAACTCTTCCCACTGATACTAGTAGGACTTCCCCAGATGCCCTGATACAATCAGGACAGTGTGTGCACAGTAATAACGTCTACAAACCGACGGGGGTGCCAGACTGGGTACTCATCGAGGTCCAATAGCCATCAGATAGCCTGCCTGGATGGGCTGACCCCTGAATCCTCAATAACCCAGTGGCAGCAGGAGAACCAACTGCACTATGTGCTGAAAGATCATATGTGCAGGAGGTGTGGTCTGGAGGTTGAGCTGCCGCCCTGCCTGAAGAAGCTAAGCAGGGTCAACCCCAGTCTCACTTTGGGTGACGAACGCCGCTGATGGAGTGTCAGAGCCGACGGAACTTTGTGGAGGACTGTAGACTGTGCAGGGATCAGCTGGCAAGAAATGGATAACAGCTTGTGAACCCATCTGAGGCTTGATTTGCAGTTGCCTGTGGAAGCTTGGAAGGCAAGAGTCGTGCGGTCAGAATGGCAACTGCACTATGAAGGGAAACATCTCTCATAGAATAACACTGTAAAAAACCCAATTTGAAAAAAAATGGGGTTTATGGTTGGCCTGCCTATGTAAACCGCCTTGAGTCTACGGGAAAGGCGGTATATAAATACTGTAATAAATACAAAAGAAATAAAATATGTGTTAAACAAAGCAGCAACCTTGTATCTAACACACAAGGAGAAGGGGTGCATGCGCAGGACTCTAACTCTTTCCCTGCAACAAGGCACTGCCTTCCCCAGCGCATCTACAGATCCCCCAATCAATACAGTAATTACCGTATTGTCCCGAGTATAAGACGCACCTGATTATAAGACGCACGCTTAAAGGTTGGTGCTATTAAAAATTTTTAATTAAATCACTGGCATTAAATTGCAACAGCCTGATTATAAGACGCACCCCTAGTTTAAAAACTTAAATTAGGAGAAAAAAGTGAGTCTTATACTCAGACCAATACGGTACTTACTACAGATTGTGATACACTTTTCTGCGCTCTCTAATTCAGGTGGAGACCTAAGGGAGGAGGAAGCAAGAAGCGAGCATCCAATTGCCCTCAGCTGAAATGAGGCCTCACAGGGTAGGTGCACCAAGCCACCAACTCGACCCAGTGGGACTATCAGACCCTGGACAGCACATTTGCAGAATGGAACTTGGGAGAGCAGCAGGCTGACCTTGTGGGCTGGCATTGTCCCCAATAAGGAGAAAGGAAGTAGGGAGGCCTTTTTCTGGCCAGAGATGAGTAAGAAGCCAGTGAGATGCTGATAACCCCTTAAGGTAGGAGCTAGAATACTGAGCTCCACCCCTCATCTCTGAGAACCCCTCATCACACTCCGTTAACTAATGCACCACATATATTAAAAGTCCTGTTACTGTTGTTGATGGCTGAGCTGAGTTTATTGCAATAACTTTGGATGATTTTTCAGAATCCAGGAGGTGTGTGTCTTACAGAGTTGGCCTGCTTGCTGAGGCCTGGTGAAGTGGCTGCCTCAGGTGACAGACTGGCAGCTTTCCCAGGTGTGCACTCTTACCTGTCTGGCTACCACACCCCCACCAGCTGCTGCCTCCACCTCACTCGCTCCCCTACTTGGCCTGTCACTGGCAGGGCCCATGAGAGGGGGGTAAAGGGGGTACATTGTACCCGGGCCCAGGGTCAAAAAGGGGGCCCAGGAGCCAATAGAGGGGCCCCAGAAATTTCCTGGGATCTCAGTTGGCCTCACGGAGAGTGAAAGATGGAGGCTGGGCTAACCAGGAGGTCAGGTCTACCAGGCAGGGTGTGACTTGGGCACCACATCGGGAAGCCTGGTAGACCTGGGTTCCGGAGACTTTTCTGGTTGTTGCTACCCTCCTCCTGCCCTGTTTTGCCCCTTTGAGAAGGGGCCCAAATGAAACTTTGTACCCCCTGATAAAATTCCTATCAGAGGCCCTGGTCACTAGTCACAGCTGTCACTGCTCCTCCCCCTAGTTTCCTGCAACTTTAAAAAGGCAGGGGCCAAGGGTAGGCTTACCAGATCTCCAACCGGGATAGAGTGCTACACCTTTAGGAGAAGGAATGTGGGCAGGTGTAGCTTGTTAAACCTTGGAGCACAATCCTAGGCAAGGCATGTCTATTCAGAACCTAGGATTGTGCTCTAAGGTTTAACAAGCTACACCTGCCCACATTCCGTCTTCTAAAGGTCTAGCACTCTGTCCCGGTTGGAGATCTGGTAAGCCTAGCCAAGGGAATGGGACTATATGGGAGAAGGGGAGGAGAGTACTGGCCTACAGTGTCTTCTGGGAGACACTCGAGGTCACCACTTGCCTTTCCTACAGTCACTTCCTCTTCTGCTCCCTCCCTCCCTCCTCTGCCTGGGAGCAGATGGAAGCAGCAGTGTGAACACAGGTAAAAGTATGGGTGTGTGCGTGCGCACGTACATGCACAACGGAGGAGGGGCAGAAACGAGCTATGCTGCTTTAGGCGCATGGGGACAAGGGTTGGGATGGTCGTGGTCTCCTGTAAAGCTGCTGGTATCACCTATGGCTGCTTTGGTTTCAGGGGAATATGACCCCTCTTTGAAAGTTATTGAGGAACTGAGCAGCTTCCACATCCGGGCAGGTAGTTGAGCAGGGTGGCCAAAGCAAGGATTTTCTGATCAGGTGGATTCAACCCTCCATGTATAAGTCTGGATGTGTGGGGGCTCCAGCCAGCCATATGATGGTTGCTTGACAGGAGAGGAGCTGAGCCTGCCACCCGATGTGTGCATTCACTGAGCACAACATTTTCATGAGCGTAAAGGGCTTATCCCAGTCTAACCTTCAGCAGATTTGGATAAAATGGGGGAAACCCAATGTACATGGCCTTGAGCTCCTTGAAGGAAGGGTGGCTTTGAACTGGAACAGATGGCTGGATACAGGTGTTGTTAACTACATACACTCAGGGGGAAAAAAACCCCACAAAACAACCAAGCCTATAGTTGCAGATAGAGAAAGTGTTGTGTACGTATGGGAAATGCACCAAGATTAGTACTGAGACAAATGTATTGAGAGAGACAAAGATTCTCGTTCTGGGTTCTACCTTATCGACAACGAGCATGGTGGGGAATAAGTTTATCTCAGTGCAATTTTTCAGCCACAAAATGGCAGCCTTAGCTTGATATGTCTATTTACTAACAGATCTCTAGCTTAGGCTGCCAGAAAAATAATGCCAATTTAACGATGCCTGAGGGTCTGGCCTGGTGTGTTCATGTAAACATTTATGTATTACATTAATACCCTTCCTTCAGGAAATTCAAAGCAGCCTACACAGAGTCGCCAGGTGGCCTCTTGGCCAGGCTGACACCTGCTTAGCTTTAATAATGTAACCGCATCATGACCACAAGGCTGTGAATTGGATTTGGAATACGGGCTTTGCTGTATATGAGAACCAGGCTTATGACTCCCTCGGTACATCACTACAATATTCGGCCCATAGAATACTGCACAGCTTGACAAAATACTGCGAAGCATGACAAAGCAACCTGACTTATGGTGCAATCCTGCGCAAAGTTAGGCCAGCGGAGCGTGTGTTTCGCCAGCCTAAGGATTCGTAAAGCATGTTTGTGACTCCTTCAGAGTAGGCGGCGCTGGCGTGGAGGCCAGCACAGCTCACTCTGCCGCCGAACTGGACCTGTGCCGGCCGACGAAGGTAAGGCCCATGCCAGTTGGTGCAGGGGCATGGGAAGGGTGGGCAGGGGTAGCAAGGGAAGGGATTATTGGCTGACCTGGCCTGGGAGGGACGGAGATATTGGTGCTGCGTTGTGCCAATATCCAGCACCCCGTCCCAGGCTGGCCTTACATGGTCTCCCTGGACACGTGCCAGCTCCAGAGCTGGTGTGCACCCAAGGAGGCCCATTGGGGCCTATGGCGCTTACAAACGTCCCCTTCGCCTGAAGTGAGCCCGGGCCATGCTGGCCGGCCCAGCCCACATTCTGCCTAGGATGCAGTGGCCTTTAGGCCGGCCGCTGCATCTTAGGCAGGATCGGGCTGCCCATTGGGAACACATAGTTTCTACATGCAAAATAGCTACACACAAAATGTATCAGGGCCAACGCTCGACTACAAGGAACAGGATGGCGGTGGGAATTCAACAACCCAAAACATTATCTCATAGCCAGGAGATAAAACCCAGCATGAGACATGGTTTTAATGACAGAGGCCACCAGGGGGCAGCCTCTATCCCAGCGGTGACCCAAAGCATAGCCCTTGTGACTGACTACCATCCACCACTATGAACAAAAAGTAAAGAACTATACTTGGGAACAAAACCTACTCATTATCTTCGCCAATTGATACCTTAAGGAAGTGCAATGTACAGGCATAGGGTGTTCATTCTGTGAGAAAGACTGATGCAATTGGCTCCACCCTTGTGGTACCACTATTCACACATGTACCTTTGCCGTGTGGGATCATCACACAATGCTGAAATAGCTTACACAGTGCAGGGCATGTGTTCAATGAAGCTTTTGATCCAGGACTGGCTGATCCATGAGGCCAACTGAAACTGTCGCCTCAGGCAGCAGACTGGTAGGGGGTGCCTACTTTGTTCCATCTGCTTACCTCCACTGATCACCCCCCCCCATACCTGAATTGGAAGAGGGAGACAAAGTGGGAATGGAAGAGACTGGTGGGGCAGAGTATCAGAGGAGCAGAGGCCGGCTTATCACCAGATAAGAGAAGCACTATTTGGCATGCCGCCTCAAGCACCAAGAAGTCTTGGGCCAGCCCTGCTTTGGCCTTTTACAGTAAGGATTGTGTGGAATCACAATATAGAGCTGTGCTAGGCCAGACTGGCCAGTGGGTGGCGCAGTGGGTTAAACCGCTGAACCATGAGCTGTCGATCGAAACCGCGACGGGGTGAGCTCTCGTTGCTTGGCCAGCTCCTGCCAACCTAGCAGTTCCAAAGCATGTTAATGTGAGTAGATAAATAGGTACTGCTTGCGGGAAGGTAAACAGTGCTCCGTGTTCCAGCCGCATGCTATGCGCTGCAGCAAAGAGAGTCATGCCGGCCACATGACCACGGAGGCGTCTTCGGACAACGCTGGCTCTTCGGCTTTGAAATGGGGATGAGCACCACACCCTAGAGTCGGACACGACTGGACTTTATTGTCAGGGGTCACCTTTACCTTCACCTAGGCCAGACTAGGTCAAAAGCTGTCATTTGCTTTTGTTGGATCCAGTATCAATGTTATGAATGCTAAAGTGATCCATGATCTCTCTTCTGCTGTGCCTACTGATCAGAAGCAGCTTGGCAGAGCAAACCACATTTTTGACAGAAGGGGGTTTATTTTGGCTGCTCCTGTATAGTCAGGAAGATTTTTTAAATATTCCAAATGCACATTTGTTTTTAAATGATAAAAGCAGGACTGTTGTATCACCCGTTTCTTTTTCTTATTATTTGTGAATATTTGTTTCTAGGCCAAAGCAAGCAAACTCACACTGGCTAGATGAAGTGAACCCCAGAGATTTGAAAAGGGTTAGGGCCCAGACCTGCAGCCTTGAATCAAGCCAAATTCTCATTGCTTTGGATGAGATTTAAACCCAAGGGAGGATTTTTGATCAGGGTGATAACATCAAAATGTGCTTCTCACAATCCAAGAACGACTGCCCCCCACCTATTTAATACTGGAGTTGTGGTTTGGGGAGGGGGTGACACTGTTGCATGAATATTTCATACGCTGAAACCTCAGTGCAGTTCTTTAGTGGCTGATGACAAAATGAACAGTATCAATTCTTCCCTGTTTTATCATGCTGGGAGCTTGCTCTTGTGCGTTTGTTGTGTAAGGAACCCTGGCTGTTCAAAACTTCTCACCATTTCACAGATGAGACCACTGGCACAGGTCTGGCACAGGCCCCTACATCATGGAGCCTTACCCCTGGGTAAGGAAATGATTGTTCCCTTACTCAGATGAGATCTCCACAACTCCCCCCCCCCGCAGTATGCCGGCGCGGGGGGGGGCGGGGGCAGCGTTAGAGAAAGGACCGTATTGGGCACATTGAATTGAATTGTGCCTGGCATAAGACTGTACATGTTCAGTAGCCCAATACTTCCTTTCCATTTTATTCGCTACATTGTTCCAGCACTTTAGTCACTAAGCCATACTAGCTCTCTTCTGTAACGATTACAGATAAATATAGCAGCGCTTGCTCCAGGTTCAGGGTGCCCCCAGGCAAGATGTGTTGTTCAGTGGGGCTCCCTATGATCAACCACTTGCTCTCCATATGTCTCTGGGTCCATGCCCCATGCCACTCAAGTGGAAACACAGTATCCAGTACTCCTTCCCACACCCTTGCTCACTTGCATTCTGCACTAGCGGGAGCAATTGAGTCAAGGGGCAAGAGGAGCAGGTCAGTAGGCTCTGATGGTCAACGATGGGCACTGGCAGATACCTGACCATGTCAACACTGGCTACCAGTCCTTGGTTATATTAGGTTGTACCTAACATGGTCTGGTCATGGTTTGTGGCTGGCCAGGACTGCAGCTGAAATGGGATGGGCGTTTTCTTGCTGGAGTTTTGTGCAAGCATGCATTGCGGCGCTATGCACACAAACCAAGATATGTTCAAAGAGCTCCTGCATGGGGTAGACTTCAAAAGGTTCAGATAAGTACGTAGAATACTAATGATGGATCCTCTGAATTGAGACCAGGAATTTGATCGCCAAGAAATGTTGGCTTAGTACAAGCATCTGAAGACCACTACAGCCTCCCCTGATCTCTGAGCTTTGGAAGAGTTCAGATCCGGAGCCAAACTCTGTGAGAGTAGCCCACTGGATGTGAAACTGGTGGCGCTTAGCTGAACACTACAAGCTTAACTTATCCCTGGGGCAAAATCTGCCAGTGTTATGGGGATGGCATCTTCATTCCTTTGCATTGTGAAGCAGCGCTTTGCACCATGTGCTCCCTGCATTCTGATCCTGGCCATCCTACATTTCCACTTTCATCTCTGGAATGGCCAGCTATAAATAAGGATCCTACTTGGGACTGCCATTTGAACTGGCAGAGAAGAATGACTGACATTTAGCCTAAGTCAATTTGGGTTTTGTTGTTGGTTTTTTTTTTTTTTTTTTTTTTGCACTGGGGCTTTGCTATGTCCTTGGTAGGAAAACCCTGTTCTAGTAAATACCATCCAGAGCCATCAGCTCAAAATGCTTCCAGTTCCTTACACTTCAAAGGCAGATTCAAGCGGGATGGGCAGCTGTTTTGTTTTCATTTTAGACTATTTTTATTTATCCTTTCAGTAAAATACACCTTGGACTCAGCTAAGATAGCTTTCTCATGACAGAAGAAATTATTCTACTTCAGGTGCTCACAGTAATGTTCATTTTGTTTTGTTATGCTGGTTAATCACTAGTTGGGCGTGTGTCACTAACCCCCCCCCCTGGATTTTGCATTCATTTGTGCTCCTGTTATACCACAATAACCACAATTGCTAGTCTTTAAGAGACTACAGGACTCTTTGTTGTTTTTGCTGTAAGAACTAACACGGTTATTCATTTGGATTGCGGTCCAGTTCCAGCTGCATGCTACGCGCTGCGGCAAGGAGAGTCATGCCGGCCACATGACCATGGAGGCGTCTTCGGACAACGCTGGCTCTTCGGCTTTGAAATGGGGATGAGCACCACACCCTAGCGTTGGACATGACTGGACTTACCGTATTTATTGGCGTATAAGAAGCACTTTTTTGTCTATATTTGTGACCCAAAATAGTAGGGTGCATTTTATATGCCAATACTAAAAAATCCCTTTCCCCCCTTGCCCGTTTTAAAGCATTTTCGGGCTTACCGCGTTTTTTCGGAGCCTGAGAGCTCCCTTGTGCTTTCTTCTCTAACTAATCTATCCGATCTACAGCTGTTTGTCGGGTTTAATTTATGCACGTGCATGAGTTGAGCTTCTCAGCAGCCAGCAGAGGGCGCTGTGCTCCTCAGTTAAGTTCAGCTGAGCTGCAGAGGGTGTGGTCTTTCCAGCTCTCCTTGGATTGAATGCAGCTTCGGTAAGCTTCTGAACTGGGCCTAGTTGGGGAGGCTTTGGAAACTGCATAGGTGGGGTGGGGTAAGAGTTGAGTCTGGTTTTTTTTTTTGTACTTTTATGTTGTTTACTTTGGAAACTGTGCATGGGTGGGGTGGGGGAAAAGAGTTGAGTCTGGGGGTTTTTTTGTACTTGGAATTTATGTTCTGGTGCATTTTGTTCATGTGTCTTATTGCTGTGTGTTTTAAAAGAGATCCTGGTATTTTTGTGCAATTTATGTAAATTAGCTAATTAAGCAGCCAAGCAGTAAGTGTCCAAGTGGCCCAAAAATGCTTTAAATCTTTTTTTCTTGAAACCCAGGGCCAAAAGGAAGGTGCGTCTTATATGCCAGTGCGTCCTATACGCCGATAAATACGGGTAATTGTCAGGGGTCACCTTCACCTCACAAGTTAAAAGGAGAAGAGACATGGCTGTTCCAACTGATACCTGCTAGATATGAGTATAAAGATAACAATTAGAGGAGAAAAATAAGTTCCCTAAGGTAGTAATTGCATTTGACAATAAACTGTACAAATAGATTGGTTGGCAATACTGAAATGCTAGTTCTGAAAAAAAAAAATCCTATGATTGACAGCCCAATTCTATCCCCCGCCATGCTATAGCATGCAGCTGCACCAATGGAGCGCATGCTGTATGCTGGGGGGAGGGGGGAGGAAACCAGAAGGTCAACAAGAGGTAAGTAAAAAAACTTTACTTACCTCTTCATAGGCCTTCTGGCCACCTACGGGTCTGCTCGGATGTAGCTGGTGTAAATTTGAGAGGAAGGGGGCAGGGTAGGTTGGAAAATGGGAGATAGAGTCCGGCATGTGTTTTTGCTGCCAAGATCCATCCCCTCCAGCCCGCTCCCCACCCTGGTTTACCCCCCAAACTGCCCCAATCCTCCCCCAAACTGCCCATGGCCTGCCCCCTCTGCCAGCTTACCAGTTCTGATGTGGCCTGAGTGGGCCGATGCCGGGTGCGTGGAGCCTCTGACCACTCATGCCAGTGGCTTCAGAGCGTTTAATGGTGGTCCACCTTTCACGCTGTCATAAATGGCCTTATGGCCGCAGATCTCCACTGACATAAATGGGGGGATAGGATTAGTCTGTAAATGTATTAATTTATCCCAATGAAACAAATGGATCCAAAACATCTTAAAAAGTTCTGAAAGTTGAATATTGGTCATGAAGCTCCAATATTCATACACAATTTTGAATCAGTTAGGCTACAATCCAATACACAGTTTCCTAACAATCTTGCAGTGGAGAATGGAGAGGGATTCAATGTGACTTCTGAGTAAATATGCATAAGTAAAGGTAAAGGTGACCCCTGACAATTAAGTCCAGTTGTGTCCGACTGTAGGGTATGGTGCTCATCCCCATATCAAAGCTGAAGAGCCAGCGTTGTCCGAAGACGCCTCCGTGATCATGTGGCCGGCATGACTCTCCTTGCCGCAGCGCGTAGCATGCGGCTGGAACACGGAGCGCTGTTTACCTTCCCGCAAGCGGTACCTATTTATCTACTCACATTAACATGCTTTGGAATTGCTAGGTTGGCAGGAGCTGGCCAAGCAACGAGAGCTCACCCCGTCGCGGATTCGAACTGCCAACCTTTCGATCGACAGCTCATGGTTCAGCGGTTTAACCCACTGCGCCTCCCGCTGGCCTAGACATGCATAGGATTGTGCTATTAATGTTTTTGCTGCATGGATGCAATAATTAAGAATGAATTCTATCACAACAACTAAATTGTTTTAGAGAAATGAAAGTTTGATAAGGAATTAGAAATGGTTATTTTGAGAAATGGATAATTTTACATCAGTGGCTTTACTTTTGACCTCAATGCTCAGGGAACCAGCATCTAAAGCTATTTTAAAGTTGTAGGCATTTCAAATTATTATTCTACCACTCAGATCAATGTTCAGTTAGGGTTCCTCCCCCCCTCCCCCCATGAGCCCTAGTAATGGTATGACTTTATGTTACTTGTCAGCATTTGTCAGTGTAAAGAAAGAACGAAAGAACATGGCAACAGTGGGTTGTTTATAAAGAGCAGCTCTACTTCAGTGCTGACACTGCAGCTTGCACATTTAAAAGGTCTCTGTTCACATTTTCTCAGCACGCCAAGATATGCGGAAAAACTGGCCACTGAAATACAGTTCAGGAAGCACATATATAACTTATGAAATGCACTTCTTGTGTTACAGAAATAGCAGCCAATTTTTTCCTCCAATCCTGGCACCTCCTCTGTTCCAAATTTTTCTCCACTTTTTCTTTGCACTCGGTGGCCAGAATACACATTGATTCTCAGGCAAGGAAGTGAGTGATTGTATCTCATCAAAAGTACTAAGGTCAAGAGTAAAATTCTGGATCCCTTGAAAATGGAGGTTGCTGCAATCAACCTAAACCCTACGATGAAGTGATCTGTTCATGATGACAAAGGAGTGATCTTGATCTCCCCCACATCCAGATTACCGCCTTCTTGCCCAGCAGTAAAACCCAGGTCCTGCCATGTGTCTCGGGACCAAAATTACCTGAGGCAGGTCCATGGCAGCCATGAAATCCTCAGCCGCACCTATACCAGGGGCCCCAGTGTGGATATTAAAGTCCCCCAACACCAACAATCAGGGGCACTTCGACACACACCCCAGAGATCACCACAGCCAGCTCCAACTTGTTGGGCAGCAAGGCGGGTGGTGCACCAACAGCATCCCAATCCTGTCTTGCCCAACATCACACAAAGGCACTCAAACCTGGTGGACCACTGGACGAGATACCTAGCAAGGGGTGGTGGTATCGCAAATAGACTATCACAACCACTCCTCTTCACCCCTGCTGCAGCTGTGGCTGCTGCAGTGCCTGGAAACCTGGCAGACAGCGCTGGGAGAGACCAACCCCTCCCAGCTCATCCAAGCAGGTCTCTGTAATACATGTCAGGATTAAGTTCTAGATCAGGCTGGTCTCACCTGGCATTTAAAAGCAGCAGCTTAAGGCTAGAGGAGTCACTACCAGGAGCACCAGAGGTAGGAGGACTGGAGGAAAGAGAAAGTCTGTGACTAACCATGCTTTCCCTGGAATGGCCAGCTCAGTGCCCCGTCACCACCATTTCTCCCTCAACCCATCACCCTCTCAATGGTAGCTCTGACAGCCCCCCCCCCCCGGACTGAAAACATACCTTCTTCCTGCCAAGGACAACCCCACCACCCAGATAACTCCACTTAAACAAAAGAGAGGGAACCTCCCAACTTTAGGCAAACAGAGCAGACCCACACAGCAAAACAGAACTGCACCAAACCAAAGGCCAGAATTTCTCACCACCACCTCTCATGCAGGCAGCAACCCCACCCCCCAAAAAAAACCCTTCACTCTCCTGTCACAAGGGCTTCTAGTGTTTGAAAGGGGGTTGCTAGTATTGCCTGTGCTCCTCCCTGAAGGGGTGAGCCTTCCTTTGGTGTTGCCCCCCTTAGGCAACCTGGTGTGGTGACCCACACAGCAGGCTGGGCTGGGCTGGGATCAATTACCCCACCTATGGAATATGGCAGCCCAAAGGGGCAGGTTGAACCAGGCAGAGGCTGGTGGCTCTCCTGCTGCCTCTGCTGCTGCTTTCCTCCCCCCCCCCCCCGGCAAAAGGCAGAGGGCGGTGGGATGGCCCTCTGCTGGTGTTCAGGAATTGGGGGAGTTGGTCCTGTGGTTATTATCACCTCCATGTGAAGCACATGGCAATGGGGATATACAGTATTTCTGGCAGCACTCAAGCGAAGTGTAGAACTGTATAAAGCAGCTACCGAGCTACTGAAGAAGATGGCAAACAGTTCGTACTGGGGGGTGGGGGTGAGGGGGTGACACGGCAGCAGGGGGTGATGCGCCGATGCGGCCAACCTCCCGCCGGGGGTGATGCACCAGCCAATGACGCCACTCGTCTGGTCTAAGCAGAAGCGTCGCCTGATATGGGGCGGTGGTGCAGTGGGCCCCAGGGCGTAGGGGCGCTGAGGCTCTGGGGGGCGCGGGCCTCCTAACATTTTGATTTTTTTCCCTTTTTTTTTTTGCGCATGCGCAGACCCACGGAGTTTCCAGGGACGTTCTGGGCATGCACAAACTCCGGAAAGCGCTTCTGGGGGCGGTACAGAGTCAGCGCCTGGGAGCAGAGAGAAGCTCTGCCCGGGTGCAGGAAGAAGATCTTGCTGGAACGTCGCTGGAACGCCCCATATTCAAGTTAAGTGCCCGCAAAGCATACATACACGTTAAAAATCCCGTTTGTTACACTTAAAATCGCCGAAAAAAGAAAAAAACCCCCCAAAAACTGTCAAAAATAGGTTTCGAAACTGAAACCTAAAATTTTGACAGTTTTATTGGGGGGCGTTACTGGGGGCGCCTGGCGACACCACTGGGTCTAAGCTCCATATTCCTCCTCGGTTTTAGAAGTAAGCTAGATGGAGCTTGCATGCTTTGCACAAGATACTGTCCTGGTGCAAGCTTCTGCTTGTCCTGCCATGGTCAGAATCTGACTGATTTATCAAAATCCTGAATTCCAAAAACAGAATTCAGAAATGTGTTTGTTTCATTGATTTCTCATTTCAGGCTCATGCCCTAACACAAGCAATGGTTATTGGCATACACTGATCACTGCATGGGGAAGGCAAATTAATTTGAGCTGTGTCAAACTTATTTACTTCCATATCCAAGCAATCACATCTACATTTTTCAATGTGGTCCAGAAAACATCCCATTGATATACTCAAAACACATACAGATCTGTTAAAGGAACAGATTCAATGATACTGGTGTTTTCAACTCACGCTTTAAACAATGTCTTGTCAAAACAATCAGTGAATCACTTTTCAGGTATAATAAACACAGGGTTTTGTTTTGTTTTTGGATACAGCTCTCATCTTACTTATGTTATGTATTAATGGAACAGAAAGATTTCCTGCTTAAGCCACCCTGGAAATAATAGCAATGTTGTGGTGCTTACCTTTGTGCTCTTACATCAACCCTTTTCATTTCAAAGTGGCTTAACCAAAGGCATTCTCATAGAGTGGTGACCTCAGTGAAAAAGAACGAAAACTGCCCTGAGAAATTAGAGTTCCATCTTGTCCCAATGCCACCCCACAAGAACATTTATTGTGAACTGCTTTGGGCATGGACCACTATGAAAAAGCAGCATATAAATAAACAAAACAACCTTAACAGTAATCGCAAACCCCACGTTTTCAAAACTTATCACTGGCAGCCTGACATAGGCTTACCCTGGGGCAAAGGAACAAAGGTTCCATTACCCCAAGGAGGACTCCAGAAGCCGAAACTCCCCTGCAAGATTTGGCAGGTGCCGTGCTGGCACAGCTGCATCGCTGCATGGGGAGTTAGTTAGGATTAGGTTGCCCATCTCTTGGTTGTGTCAAGTCCTTGGCCAACTGAAGCCACGTCTTTGGTTTAACTTGCTCCTTCCTTCGGCATTCCTTTTTTTTTTTTTTGCATTTTGTTTGTATCACAATAAACTTCTTGAACACTGAGCTATAAGAATAAAATTTGGTATACAGTACATCAGGGGTTCCCAACCTGTGGTACTAGTACCACCAGTGGTACTTTGGCAGACTGCTGGTGGTACTCGGACCGCTGGACCACTGGAACCCCACTCCGACACGGCGCTTTGGGTGATGCATTTTTGCTCCCAAGAAGCTCCTGCCTTTAGCTGAGCCTCTCAGGAATGCTGAGAAGGGCCCACCTGCCCAGAGCCTCCTCCATGAGTCTTCCGGCCTCTGAAAACCCGGAAGTAACTGGAGATGAAGTTGTCACCAGTCACTTCCGGTGGTACTCAGAAGGAGAGTGGTGTTGGAGGTGGTACTCAGCCGGGAAGGGGTTGGGAACCCCTGTAGTAAATACATTCAGGACATGAATCTCCATTTCACATTCAAACACTAGCTTGGTCCCTGCATCCATTTTCAAAGGTGAGAATAAAATAAAAATGTGAGATCTGCCTTCAAGACTGAAATGTTGGAATAAAAGTTAGTGGGCACTTTCAGAACATAATTCTACTTTTTAAGTTTGATGCCCAGCGTGACCTGCTGACCTGTTTTCAAGGGGCCAGGAAAGATGTAAAGCACACAGCGCTGTGCTACCCATCTCCCTTGACTACTAAGAGATCAGAAAGACACTTGGAATGTACAATTACAATGTGATTCTTCTTTCGAAGTCTGAACATTCATTCAGTCTCTGCACCTGTCCTAAAGAGGATTTAGAAAGCTGTAAAATACATGGTACTGTGATATCTCCCTTGAAGCCGGGGTGTCATGGAGAGTTATGAATGCCATGTGTTAAATAACAGGTAATCCCTGTTAGGCTTATCTGAATGGGACAACCTGGCTCCATTTCTAAGAGGCAAAGGTGTAGGTGTAGCTATCACTTGTTCTTTGTTTTGCCCCAGATCCTGAAAGGGCATTGTCCAAATTTGCCCTGACAAGCCCAAACCTGCTCTGCTTGTATCCTAAACTGGGAAACCATTCCCAAATCAGTTTATCCTGATTTCATAGCCCATTTCATAGCCGAACTTCATATAACTGTACAGCCAAGGCTTTTGTTATGGTCTTCATGTGAAGTCAACAGAAGTTATGCAATTTGGATTCAACACTACAATTTCTGCTAAGAGGATTTTTGATTCAAAACGACTGTCTTTTGCTATGGATCTTACGTAGTCATGATAGATATAATCTATATGCTGTTTTTTTGTATGTTTTAAAGTGGATTAATCCCAGCAGACAAGCTGGAACAACTAGACACCTATTTAATTCAGCTTACCATCAACCTCTTAGGCGCAGAGCCCAGTTGGGAACAATTGGTCCAATTGGCTTAAAACTGGCCCTGGTTATTGGGTTAAATACATATATAGGGTGTGTATGAAATTGCTGTTGAATGGATGGTGTTACACATGATGGGAAGCTGCACAGAACAGGGAATTTCTCCTGAACTCTGAGGAACTCTGAGGGAATGTGAAGTGATATTTGCTTTGCTAGAAAAGCACAAAGTGGACAGGGATTTGAATCCCTCCCCATTCTCAACTGCATGACTATTAGAAATTATATTTCACTTAGAAACATGCTGAGCGGTTTGCAAGTTTCTCACTTTGATCACATTGAATAGAGCCTGTCCTGAAGACCTTTTCGGGGGCCTCTGTTTTTGTTTTCAATATCACATTTACATTTGGAACCACCCTTCCTGAAGACAGAGGAGCTCCATTCTTCATCATCCGGGACTGATGTTGTTGTTAGGAGTAAGACAAAAATCTACATTCAGTTTTGAGAAAGGGCATTATTTTATCTTTCTGCTTAAGCACTGCCACGGTTATTTCATTATGTCCAAACGTGTCTATTTACAATCCTTTTATTTATGGCTTCAGAGCTATGCACTGGTCCATTCTTTCTTTCTTTCACCATTCTATTCTTTCACTCAAACAATAATGCAATCGCAAGGCCAGCTCAAACAAGGGCTGGTAATGAGGAGGAGAGAATCTAATCAATATTGAGAAATAAATGTTGCATTAATTAAGAGGGGAAAGAACCTACGGCGCTGTTCTGATCTGAACAGCAGAAAAACAAATAAAAGCCAGTATAAACCAAAGACATTTGTTGCTTGCATGGGAGAGACCCCTGTGCACAACTTAAATGGAAAAAGCAGTGTGGAGAGCCCTCATATAGTTAAGGCTATTTTAGACCTCACTTTGCAAATAAAATAGATTTATGTTAAGATGATTGTTTGCAAGCTGCATGTCAGGGTCAGGCCAGTTTAATTCAAAAACATCAGAGAAGTAAACATTGACCATTAGGTTAAAAAAACCTGCAGTGGTAAAAGGGCAGCAACAGCAAAATATTGGATACTACAAAGAATACAAGAATGCTAACAAAGTGTTTGGAGATTTATTCTAGAAAAATGACAATCTCCTAAATAGTTTCTTTTATAATCTCTTTTTTTTTTAAAAAAAAACAACCATCACTATGTTGCTTTTCATTGGGGTACTTGGATAGACCTCATTGAAAGCATAGAGATTTCACCGCTAAAGACACACACAGGGTGCAATCCAATCCTACTTACACCACTGTTGTAACCAGCGGCGCAGTGAAAATGGGAGGCCCCAGAATGGAAAGGGGATTCAAATCCCCTTTGAATTCCCCCTATGGAGGGGATTTGAATCCCCTTTCCATTCTGGGGCCTTCTGTTTTCGCTGCGCCGCTGGTTACAATGGTGGCGTAAGTAGGATTGGATTGTGCCCACACACACCCACACCCACACCCACACACACCCACACACACACACACACACAAGTATGTTGCACATTCATTTTTCAGGAACAGACTTTCCAGGGAGCAGCAAATGTAACTCATCAAACACAGTGGATATCTGTGTGTGTGTGTTTGTGTGTGTGTGTGTGTGTGAGTGTGTGTAGCTCCACTGTGTTTGATGACTTACATATATATACAGAGAGAGAGAGAGAGAGAGAGAGAGAGAGAGAGAGATTGTTAGCAAAACTGACATTTGACTCAGAATAATTTTTGCTGCCATGGTAGGGGGAAAAAGTCATTCTATTTCTCCGTACAAGTACAAGTGCAACTATATAAATTCTAAACAGTGACCAAATTTCTGATCTTGGCATGTCAGGCTAAACCCTAAGCAAGCCCGCTCAGAGCCACTGGATCTAGACTGAGAAAAGTGAGCCTGAAATTTGAGCCAAGGCTGGCTTTTAAAGGAGGGCACAATTTTTCCTGTAGTTCTTTACCCAAAGGCATCCCTGGCATCTTTCACTCTGATCAATCTTCTTGAAACTCCTCCCCTCTCTCCTGTTATTAACATTCTTGTTGAAATTGGGAATTAGTTCCACTTTACAGAGAATATGATGCAGCTGTATATTTTGGATTGAAATAGTGCTCCAGTATGTTAGAAACTGACAGTTACCAGTTACAAGCTGTTTACTCCTTTTTATTTTCTTATTTAGAGACAGTTCTGTTAGATGGGTAGGAAAGCTGTCGGGCAGCCCAATCCTTACTAAAGCCTCCGGCACCGGAATCAGTCACGAACGTGCCATAAAGCACGTTCGCGACTACTTTCGAACAGGGATAGCTGGCGGAGCGAACGGCCTCCCCTGCTCCGGTGACAGAGCTCCCGACGGCTGCCGGACCCAGGTAAGACAGGTTCCAGAGGGCGGGGGGGGGAGGCGGCTTGCTGGAGCCGGGAGGGTGGCCATTGGCCTTTGGCCGTATCCTGACCCCCTCCGGGCATTGGAACCTTTACACGGCCTCCTCTACTTCCGCCAGCAAAATAGCTGGCGGAAATTCGAGGCCGATAGGGCCTGGCCCCGGTTACACTCAGGGAAGGGGACGAGCGTCACCTTCCCCAAGTAGACCTCCCGCCCGGGAGCCACACTGGCTGCCAGTGCACAGGATCCGGCGGGTGGCCATGGGCCACCCGCCAGATCCTAGGCAGGATTGTGCTATAAATGAGAACTGTAGCTAGATGCTGGCTTGCCAGTCTATAAACTATCTTAAATTTTGTTTAGGACATGTCCAGATCAAGCAGCACTTGAAAGAAGACCCTCATGTTCTGTTTGCAAGTTGTGGTGAGCCACACCCAAGAGCAGAATGAAGCAAGAAAGGGCAGCATTGTGTTCCCAGACCTAGCATGGTTCCACCCCAGGTAGTCAATTAGTTCAGGCCTCACCATAAATGTTTCTCTGTCAGGTCCGTCTGAGTCTTTATCTGGGTAACAACCAGCCTTTGGCCTCCACTCTGTGGTTTTCCGGTTCTGCTCATAGCAGCAGTGGCTTGTAAGAGTAACAGTTTTTGCTTTTGCAACTGAGCGGCAATGGATGAGGTGGTGTAATCAGATCTGATGCCTTTACCAGAGGCCAGGCAGTCAGGCAGTTCTTCAATAATAAGAATGGGTTGTATTTGTAAGCAATAAACAACTCCTTGATATTTGATCAATATTAACTGTACCAGGAGGACTTTTCCTGCAGCTAGGCTTTTTCTCTCCTGCTATCATCTCATTGCCATATTCATGGCCAGTTCCCCATCATCAACAGGTTTGTCAACTGCCCTGGTAAAAGTGTCTGCCAGCTCAATCCTGTGTAAGGATCCGACTGGCAGCCCAGGGCCGCCCGTCGGATCCTAAGCCTGGGCTGCCCGTCCGATGGTGGGCCGGAGGTCTACTCGGGGAAGGGGACGCGATGCTTGTCCCCTTCCCCAGGTGTAAACCGGGGCTGGCCCAATAGGCCTCCTTGGATTTCCTCCAGCTAAATAGCTGGCAGGAGGTAGAGGAGGCCGTGTAATGGCTTAGCCGGCCCGGCGGGGTCTGCCTGTGGGGGCTAGGTAAAATACAGAGAAAGTAACAAGGCCTTGATGACAACGTCGGCCACAACTGTTCACTGGAGTGGGCTGCAAACTCAGTGTTTGTGAGGGGTGGTGGTGTGCTACTGGGGTGTGCACGCACCGGTACCCTGTTGGGGGTGAGAGCATGATGGCTAGCCTTAGAACATTATCTTTCTTTCTCGTGGGGGGCTGCAGTTAGGTTCTGCGGGGCCCACTGTTCACTGGTCACCCCCCTGTCCCCAGGTCACCGCCCCTGACCTCACCCCCCTGTCCTCACCCCCACATCCACTGTTCACCCCCCCCCCCCCGTCATGCAGTCCTCAGGTCTTGACAGTACTAGAGAGACCAAAGTGTCTACCTTGCAGCCTCAACCCTGAGGCTATCCACGCAAAATCCTCCTCTCTTTGCTCTGTCTGACTTACATGTTTTTATCATTTCAATTGTTTTTATTTTCCCTTAAGTCAAGGAAAGAATCATTCATATTTCATTCCTCTTTTGCGGTGTGCCTCATTTAAAATTGGAAGTTTTAAAGCTTCCACCAGAGGGAATGTAGGATCAGGGATTTAATGCCCAGGTGGTGGGGCAGGTGTTTTCTGTTTTTCCTATATTAAATTTTTAAAAAAGAGAATAGAATTGACCAAACTTTTTTTCATTAACGTATTAAACACACACACACACACACACACACACGGAGCCGGGCCTGCCTCACTCGGTCCAGCAATGATTTGTGATGCAAGTGAACATGGTTCAATGCATTTTTCAGTTAACAAACCAAAATATATGTTTTTTTTCTTCAGTGCAACAAATAGAAAACATTATTTTAAATCAATATGTACATTGCATTCTTATTCCTGGAAATATTTCCCTTCCATAGAAACCAGTTCACCAGCATTGGAGGTGTGGGTTATTAGGTCGTGGGGGTCAGTAAAACAGTGGAAAACTCAAACTTTGGGGTCCTACACCTCAGGTGAGGGCGGAGGGGGCCCTGTACCTCAGGAAAGGTACACTCGTTATGCATTTTGAATTACACTTCCTTCCTGAGCGACCATGTGTCTACTCAAAAGCATAATGCAGTGGTTCGCAAACTGGGAGGCACGGCTCCCTGGGGAGCCACGGAAACCAGCCGGGGAGCCGCGGAGTGCCATGGAATCCTCTAGGAAAACAGTGCAATGCCAATTCATCAACATAATGTAATGGGGAGCCGCGGCCAAAGTTCTCCAAAATGGTCAAGGGAGCCGCAGGTCAAAAATGTTTGGGAAACACTGGATAATGTATGGAGGCTGCACCCAAACCACCATGCAACTTTTACGTTTTCTTTATTATTTTTTCATAGCTCACAGAGGCGGGCAGCCCAATCCTGTGTAGGATACGGCACCTAAAGGGCCGGGCGCCATATCCTATCGAGTTCCCGGGCTGCCCTAGGGCAACCCGGGAACAACTCAGGAGAAGGGGACGATTGTCCACTTTCCCTGGTGTAAGCACAGCAGCGGGAACTTCCTCGAATGTGCGCATTCGCATTGCTCGTGTAAGGCCAGGCTGGGCCGGGCCTGGAGAGGGCTTGGGATATCGGCGTATCTTGCCACTGGCCACTCCCCCTCGGTGCCCGGATTGCCCTCCCCCCGCCCCTGCCCCGGCCAGTGTAGGCCTTACCTGCTCCGGCAGGCGTGGGGATGGCGGAACGGCTGAGTAAGGGCCGCCGGCCTCTGCGCCAGTGTCCCTTACTCTCCGGGTGCCGTAAACATGTTTTACGGCGCGTTTACGACATCCTGCGCCAGGGAGTGCGTGCTCCCCTGGTGCACCGTTGCATAGGATTGTGCTGTTAGCCTGGCATCCATCTTGGATAAGCCTCAAATTTGAGTAGTACGGTACTGTACAAGTACTTTACTACGTTAGCTGCTTTGCTAAATAAAGGATTTCTCCTTTTTGCCACTAGATGGCAACAAACATGAAACATTCAGAGTCTTAAAAACACATGGCTGCATAGTACAGTCCCAGAGAAGTGGTACTTCCTTACATAGTAGTACAGTATCTATCGTTACGGTACATAGTTATAATTCCTACAGTTGGCACTTTAGAATGCACTAACCCCTCATATTGCGTAACTCGAGACCTTCCTACCTAGCCCATGTTGGTGATTTCTATGAAGTTGCTACTGGCCATGTTTGAGGAGTTTTTCATGAGCCTCAAGATTTCTCTTCCACCTCATGCACTAATATTGGCTTGCCACATTGCCCCGAGGAAAGCTCCAGCCCATGCAATGGTTCTACTCAGACCTACACGAGCTAAATAGCTGGCGCATGTCCGAGAGGTCTGGGAAGCGAAAACAGTCCCGGGAAGGGGGATAGGATCCAGTGTGCCTTAGCACTGCTGATCCTGCCCCGTCTCGGGCCCATTCCCCCCACCTAGTTATGCTCCCTCCCTACCCTCCCCCGCCCTGTTATACCCTTGGTGCAAAACCTACCTTTCAAACCTTTAAAACTCACATTTAAAACTGGAGTATCAGTTACTGGATTGAGAGCCCTTAGCATAACTTGAGTACATCTGGTATACCTCTGAATCCACATCTCTCCTAGTGTGTTGCAATCTAGTTGCACAGTATTGCTTTGTGAATGTTGCATGTCCCCATCTGTCGTCCTGTAGGAACTCACGGCCCAATCCTACTTAAATTCTCTGCTGGCGGAACATGGCAGAATCCAGGTGGAAGTGCCTGGATCCTGCCAGAAGCCAATGCGATTGTGTCACTGGCCAGTGAGTGCAGCAAGGCTGGCAGTGCAGTTGCTGGCAGCCACACGCACAGGCTGGCAGCCGCCAGGGAACCATCCACTGGTGAAAGGTTACATGGCGGTGCGGGAGGGTGGTGGGAGGAACGGTGTGAGAGGGGGAGGAATGGGGGGATTTCTGTGCAGGGAGAGGCAGGGAGGTAGGTGGAACAAGAGAGGGAGAGGGCAGGTTCAGCACCACGAGCATGCAACCAAATCCTATCTCTCTCCCTTTTTGCTGTCTACACATACCTTGGTCCTGCACCAGCAAAATAACAGGGGCAGGACCAAGGATTCCCATAGGGATTATGGGAGCTTTCCCTTGGACAAGTGAACAAAAGTTCACTTATCCTGACAAGACCTTGTTGACTGTATCTTGTTGACTGTGTGCTCTCGGAGGCATCTGGTGGGGCCACTGTGTGATACAGGAAGCTGGACTAGATGGGCCTTTGGCCTGATCCAGCAAGGCTCTTATGTTCTTATATGTTCTTATGACCTCTCCAACTGCCCTCCCACCATAGGAGGCAGCACACGCCTCCTTGGTGAGCCTACATTGGCGGGGGGGGATTTAGGTTGGATTGGGGTGTCTCACGTTAGCAACTTATTTACATGACTATAGGGCAGAGCCAGCCCAGGACCTCCCGATGCCAAATGCTGCCTCCCTTACCCGATGATGTGCCAGCCTCTGATGCTCCCACTCTCCAATGTTCTAGCTCAGCACTCCCCACCCCTCCCCTCCATGTTTCCATTTCCTCGCAGTCCTCTCAGTGATGTAGACTTGAGTCTATTGACTTGGACTCAAGTCGGACTCAAGTCGCGTCAATGACTTGACTTGGACTTGACTCGGCGATTGTAAAGGACTCGAAAGACTCGACTTGAGACATGGAACCTTTTACGACAAGTCGAATTTTATCCAGGTATAAACCCATTTTCCCCATTAAACAGATAGGGACTTCTATTTGCAACCAAAGACTTAGGACTTGGGGGCAAAGACTTGGGACTTGACTTGAGACTTGGACCCAGAGACTTGGGACCTGACTCGAGACTTGGAGTCAGAGACTTGAACCACATACCTTCTTCCTTTTACAACCTAGGGAGTGGGAAGAGGAGGAGCAGTGGAGGCAAGAAGGTGGCCAGAGATTGGCACCCCCTACAAAGTGGTAACCACTTCAGTTGGCCCCATGGCTGGGCCAGCCCTGCTAGAGGCATTTCTTTGGAACATATGATAGGAGAAACAGGGTATATGGGTTTGTAAGCCATGTACAAATTTTTAATAAAAGGAGGACCTTTAAACCTTAAAACTCCCACCGATGTTTCATCCCTCTCATGGGACTTTGTCAAGGTGAACACAGCACAACGAGCTGTTAGATGACACAGATGACTGTGATGACTGTGTCATCTAACAGCTCGTTGTGCTGTGTTCACCTTGACAAAGTCCCGTGAGAGGGATGAAACGTCGGTGGGAGTTTTACTTCCTTTAATAAAAATTTGTACATGGCTTACAAACCCATATACCCTATTTCTTTGAAAACTATACCAAGCCATGAAAACTTCCATAATACATATGATAGGAGGATTGTTAATTTTTCAAATTCCATTTTTTTTCCATACCTGACAATATAGTATTGCCACATTTTAAAAAAAATGCGTACACCATGCAGCAAATTGTGGAAAACTGCTGCTTTGAAATCCTCCAAATGGCTACATAATTTGACTCTCATCAATGTACCGCAGATACACGAGACGTTGAGTTCCCACTTATGTTTGGTTATATCCACTTCAGGTTTTCTGCCCCTCGCTCTCAGGCTGTACCCCATCTGCTTCATTGCTCTAAGCTCCCTGGTAAAGCAAGGAGCCAGGCAAACTGACCAATGGGAGAGGCTGTTTGGGACTGATCATGTCAACTGCCTGAATCATTTCTGTATCCCACAGAGGGACTTTGACAGGAGTGTCAGCCGTGCCACCTGGAAACCCCAGAGTGCTCTCAAGAATCCATCCAGATCCATCAGCCTTCGGGGCAGGCCATCCTAATAGGTCCACCTTCCCTTAAAGAGGTCCTTACTCCAAGGCTGAACCCCATCAGAAATTGGTGTTCACCTCGTTGTAATCTGAGTTAACCAGTGATGTAGACTTGAGTCTATTGACTCTAACTCGAGTCGGACTCAAGTTGCGTCAATGACTTGTCTCGAACTTGACTTGGCGATTGTAAAAAACTCGAAAGACTTGTCTCGAGACATGGAGCCTTTTACGACAAGTCAAATTTTATTCAGGTTTAAATCCGTTTTCCCCATTAAATGGATAGGGATTCACAACTCGCAACCAAAGACTCGGGACTTGCGGGCAAAGACTTGGGACTTGACTTGAGACCTGAACCCAGAGACTTGGGACTTGACTCGAGACTTAGAGTCAGAGACTTGATCCACATCCCTGGAGTTAACCTTGTTGTGATGTGACATTTAGATAGTTATAATAACACTATGTCAAATGTATACTGAAGACTATGCAACAGCTTTTTGGGCTTCCTGGTTCTTGTTTAGTCTGCTTTCTTGATGCTTTTCAGATGAATTTTGTATGCAGAAAGGCTGTGAAGAACTGATGAGCTGAGCTGAATAAAGGATGTGCGAGTGAGATTTCTTATTCATGGCGATTAGTGGAATGATTTCACAGGGCTTAATCGGTCTTCTTTCTTTCTTTTTTTGGCATACCAGTAAGGAAAACAAAATATATTTGCTATCAGGAGCAGATGCTAAGCTGGGACATTTTACATCAGATATTTCATATCAGATAATAGGAACAATAATATTCGTTTTTATCTTTATATCTAAAACTATTTTCTCCCCTTTTGCTTGTATTTAGTCTATTTTGTGAGTGTCTTCAGATTGGTTTACATTATTTGTGATCAGATGGAGCATTTTAGCACAGTGGTATGTAACACTAAATTAAGATGAAATATTTTATTATAATTCATGCAGGGAGCTGAACCACAAACATTTTGGGTTCAGTTCCAGTTCAGACACTAACTTTTAAAAGTGGTTCAGTAACTAGTTTGAAGCAGTCTAGATACATTTCATGCAGAATAATGTATAAATTTATAAAGCAGGGGTCTTCAACCTGTGAAGAGCTGGGCTCCACCTCAAATCCCACCCTACAATGGTGCCCACCTTCACGAGCTAGGAAATGAGAGGGATGGGCAGGTGAGAGGCCCTGTTGCTATAGTCTCTCTACCTCTTTCTTTTCCTGACCAATGGTGGTAAATCCTTCTCCTATTAACATTCTTTCTTTCTTTCTTTCTTTCTTTCTTTCTTTCTTTCTTTCTTTCTTTCTTTCTTTCTTTCTTTCTTTCTTTCTTTCTTTCTTTCTTTCTTTCCAGGCCAGTTAGAGAGTGGCTCAGCAAAAAGTGTGCACTCGGTTTTGAAGGTGGAGCGAGAGAAAGAGGAAGTAATGCAAGATAAGGCAGAGGAGAGGAAGTGCAATGGCAAGGGACTAACTGGTGGGTGGTTGCACTGAAGCAACCTCGCCAGAACCAATGTCTCCAGTGCATTTACCTCACCTAGGACCCCTCACTCTGGCTACTTTTCAAGCTGTGTGGGCCTGAGCCTCACAACACAGGTGGCAGGAGCGCTATGGTCCACCTGAGACTAGGTCGTAACCAGAGGCGTCGCTGGAGGGGGGGCGGTACCGTAGGTTCCAGTACTCTCCAGTACGTGGCCCCACCCCCTCGCCGTCAGAGCCATTCAGTACGGCAGTGTTTCCCAAACTTTTTTGACCTGCGGCTCCCTTGTCCATTGGTGACCATTGGCCATGGCTCCCCATTACATTATGTTGATGCCTGCCAACTGGCATTGCACTATTTCTGAGAGGATTCCATGGCACTCCGCGGCTCCCCTGGCTGGTTTCCAGTTTGGGAACAACTGCAGTACGGTGAAGGCAACGGGTGCCTGTTGGGTCCTAACGCCTCTGGTCCTAACCTACCTGTTGAACGCCTCTGCCATAAAAGCTGTAAGAAAATAAGTGAAGTTAACACTGTTATTTTTATTCCCCCTATGCCTGGCACTGAGGGTCAGTATCAGCACACAGCATCTTCATACGAATGCCATGGCCCCATGTTCTCATTCCATTTCCTGTGTAAACTGCTTTGTGAACTTTGTTGAAAAGCGGTATAATAATACTATTATACAGTACTAGGAACATCCAATGTTATACGGTGATATCTCACCGGTTCTTAAACTCTTGGGTAGAGCTTGAGCTAGTAAACACCCCAAAACCAGTCCAAACCTCTGGTGGACTGTGACACCACTGATAATAATACAGAATGATTCTATTCTGGGAGAAAAATCTCCTCAGCTAGCAGCCAGAGGGGAAAAGTGTCGGGCCTAGCCACCCAGAGGGGCCTCAAGAAAGAAACAAAAAGCTCGAACCAGACCTTGGTTTGGATCCAAAGGTGTGCTTGGGCATGCCTAGTGGACTCTGTGACTTCTCCCTTTTGAGTGACAGATCCCCATGCCTTTTCACAAACTGCTTTTCAAACTTTGAGGACAGTTTGAAAAGCAGTTTGTGATATGGCATGGGAATCTGTCACTCAAAAGGAAGGTTTCACTGGGCATGCCCAAGCACATCTTTCAATCCAAGCCAGAGTGATTGTTTTTTAATCAGGTTAAAACTGCTAGAAGACCTTCCTCAGTCATACCACACTTTCAAACTGAGCTTCCTTTCCTCTCCAGCACAGTCTCACAGCCTTCCTTCCTTCCTTGTTGCTGGGCTGGAGGCCTGTGAGTGGGCAAGGAAGCCTCTCCCTGAGCCCCAGAGGACTACCTAGTCTCTGGCTATCAATCTCTCCTGCTCCTCCTCCTTTTCCCCCCCAGATAACTCACTGGGAAATACAGTTTATCCAGATACAGTGACCCCTTGATTTAACGAACCTTCAATTTAACAGACTTCGGAAAACCACAGACATTTTCTGCTTCATTAAAAACTAGGCATATACAGTCCTGTATGTTTTGTGCATGTGCATCTCCATTGTCTTCAATGCATTTGGATTGTTAATGTCATCATCACTTCCTATATATACCACATCTGGAATGAGAAGGAGCACAATGCACTCTGTGGGGGGGTAGCTTCTGGCAATTGAATTTGTTGTTAGAGGGTTGGGACAGTAGTGGGAAGGATTCTGACTAAATGCCAGTCCTAGGTGTATCTGAAGGGGAGTGAGAAGGGCAGTCACTCCGCCTAGCCAGCAGGACTTTCTTCTGTATTATTACAGCTAAAACAAGTTGCTCCCAAGACAACCACGTGTTGTCAAACTGCACCCCTCTTTAGAGCTTTATTGGTTGCATTCATGTAATCTCTGGTCAGATTCTAAAGCTGGCAGTTAATGCTCTAAGGCAGTGGTGGCCAACCTTTCAACATGAATGCTGGCCCTTTAAATGGTTGCATAGGTGAGGGCATTTCAGCAGGTGCAGCTGCTTTAGCAGCACCATCAACACTTGCAGCTGCCACGATTCTGTCTTCTACACAACTCTTAAGAACACAGTAGCCCTAATGGTGGAAGGTTGGCCACCTCTGCTCTAAGGAGACCAACGGACACTTGTATCAGCTGTTTGGTCTTGCTATTCTGATGAAGCCACGAGTGCTTATGTGGCGAAACGTCAATTGTTCTTAAAGTTTTAATAAACTTGTCACCTCTCTTAAACGACGTATTTCCCGGAATATGGAACTGTTTAACTCAGTAATCTACACTAGTTGTGAAAACCTCAAACCGTTACAACGGTTTCTAAAGATTTTAAAAATACACCAACAATATCCTCCCCCCCAAAAAGGAATGTTAGAACTCAACAAACACGGGAGATATGAAGGGTTCTATAATTGACCCCCGAATCTAGATTCACCCTTTTAGCCTAGGAGTTGATTAGGGCAAAATCCTGAATTATGTTTTTAAGCATTTGTATGGGTAACCTTTGTAAGCAAAACCAAGTCAATATCTATGTGATGTGTGTGTGTGTGTGTGTGTGTGTGTGTGTGTGTGTGTGTGTGTGTGTGTGTGAGAGAGAGAGAGAGAGAGAGGTGGAATTGAAAAAGAAGTAGGTGTGGGGCAGAGGATGCCCTAGTCTCTTCTAGGCTACTGTTCAAACTGTACAAGCCTGAATCCCAAAATAAAATGGTGACAGCAGCACTGCTATGACGCAGCTGAAGATGGGCCATGGTGGCCACTTAGGACTTCTAGGTCCTGACCCATCTGTTGAAGACTTCTCCTGTAGCACAGTTAATGCCTGTTGGGTAGCCTTACCATAGTCCCGGAAATGACCGGGACAATCCTGGTTCGGGAGCCCAATCCCGGGCTCCCGGCCAGTCTCCTCATTGTCCCGGCCAGCTGGGACTTTGTTAGGTGCTCTCCGGCCTCGTCGCGTATTTGCGATGAGGCCGGAGAGCTCCCAGCCTCGTTGCGTATTTGCGCGAGACTAGGAGCTCTCCGGAACAGCCTGAGTTCACTCGGGCTGTTCCGGAGAGCTCCTAGCCTCGTCGCGTATTTGTGCGAGGCTGGGAGCTCTCCAGAACGGCCCGAGTAACTCGGGCTGTTCCGGAGAGCTCCCAGCCTCGAGGGAGGAAGTCCCCGCCCACGCCCCTGGCCACGCCCCCAGTCCCGGCCGTGTACCAGCTGGAATCGCTTCTGTCCCCCCCTGCATTGGGGGGGGGATTTGGTAAGGCTACTGTTGGGGATGTTTACATGCATGTGAATTTGGCTCCTGGGCCCCCTTTTTGACCCATTTTTGGCCCTGGACCCAGGTACAATTGTACCCCCTTAACTCCCCCTCTCAGAGGCCCTGCCTGAAGGGATCTTGGGGAGCCCCAGGACTCCTAAGAGCTCACTTTGAGGAACACTGCCAAGGAAATGGTCTTATCAAACAGTGCCTTGAATCATCATTGATATTGATCACATGGCAATTACTGTATCTTATTCAACACACACTTGTAACATTTATCCATTTGACTGCTTCCTTTCGAAAGTTATAAGGAGCAATATGGAGTTAAGCAGTTATTAGGACCCACATCCATGTCCTTATCATAGAAAGGATTTTGTTGGGAATATAAGTGTTGTCATAGTATTTTCCAAACAGCAATGCTGGCAGATAAAGGACTAAATGTTTAAAGGAAGGGAAAGAAGGAATTAATCTGTGATCTACATATGTGTATGTGTGTGTGTGTGGGGGGGGGGGATGGGACTTGATGGGCAAATGGCCAGCCATTCTCTATAGATAAAACCTAGAATGGGTGATCAAATCCTGAAATGAGACCAAGTTAGTAGGCTTGATAACATCTCCCCTGAATTCCTGAAGAACCTGGGAAAATGCAGCAGACAATAACAACTCACTTTCCTATCTAAAGTCTTTCAGGAAAATACAATACCTGAGATCTGTCACAGTTCCTGCTCTGCTGTTCACAATCTAATCGCACAAATTACTTAACACTATTGATGTCTTGCATGCAGATTAAAATTGATACCAAGAATGGGTTGCAGACAACAGATGGGAACTGCATTTAGCCTTTTCATCCACATGCAATTGTGTCTCAGGAGCAACAAAGCTGGTGATTATTATTTTGCTAACATCAGACCACAACCTTAAAACCAGACCACTCTTTTAGCCCTTGTAGCTGGCAAAAGATGAATGATCTTTCTGTTCCTTTCTCTTGTATCAGTTGTAGGCTGTGGTATATGCTGTGTATACTGTGGAATACCATAGTGTTATGCCACTGGTATCACCTATCAACACTGTCAAACACTAAACACAATTGCACGTCAGTTATGCAAAATATCAACTATCAGATATCAAGTACTGAAATAAACTACTATTGGGCTTCAAATAGATATAAAATAGTCAAAGAATAGCAGGGGGGAAATCAAGCATTCAGAAATTATCTGGATAAAACATTAAAAAATCACAAAGAGAATTTTGGGGAGCAAATTCATTTTTTATTCCATTGTGAAGGTTGTTTGCATATAGAATCATATAATGTTAAGAGTTGGAAGGGTCCTTGCAGGTCATCTAGTCCAGCCCCCTGCTCGGCATAGGCAACTACTACAGCATCTTTGACAGGTGGCTATCCAGATCCTGCTTGAAAACCTCCAACAACAACTGCACTGGGCAGACTGTTCCAGTGCTGGTCGCCTCTTACAGTTTGCAAATTCCTCCTCATGTCTAGCCTAAATCTGCTGTTCTGTGGTTTCAACCCATTGGTTCTAGTCCTAACCCATTAGGAGTCACAGAGAACAAGTCTTCTCCTTCTTCTGTGTGTATATAAGTGGGCACATTGTATTGCAACACAATATCAGTGGGAATGGTGGGATGGGAATGAGCAATTCTCAATCCCTCAGCAATCATGTGCTTTTGGACTCTTCTAATACTTTCCTAAACCCTGGGAAAGACTGGGGACAAATCCCTTGGACAACACATTTCAATTGCTGTGGCCTTTTAGGCAGGGGTGGGGCAAAGTCAATCCTGATGTGGAAAATCCAAGTTTAACGGCAGCTCAAAGTGACTGTCTCAACAGGCAGCCTGGCCATCCCTTAAAAAAAAAAAAAAAAGCAAGTCTTTCCAGAAAGGGCTGTGTCTTCCAGTGTGTCTCCAAAATTCCTACTCTGGAGTAGTGTAGTATCTAAATTATCTTTAGGGTCAGTGAATGTTAAACAGATTTTAGTAGCTGCATTTCAGATTACAACACTGGGAGTACAATCCTATACTCAAACGTAAATCCCACTGAGTATTTATTTATTTATTTATTTTTCACATTTTTATACCACCCTTCCTCCAAGGAGCTCAGAGTGGTGTACATATTTCCTCCCCTCCTTTTTGTCCTCACAACAACCCTGTGAGGTAGGTGGGGCTGAGAGATAGTGACTGGCCCAAGGTCACCCAGGAAGCTTCGTGGCTGAGCGGGGATTTGAACCTGGATCTTCCAGGTCTAAGTCCGACTCCCAAACCACTACACCATTTCTGAAATCTCACTGCAATAGTAGTGTGTGTATATGAGTTTGTAGTGCTGTTTTATGATCACATGGGGGGAGTCGGGAGGAGAAGGGAATAATACAATATGTCTCAAAGTCTCCTAGCTAACATCAGAGGTGAGTCTACTCTATCCAGTCACTGCTTGAGATCCAGTCACTTCAAAGAAGAATCTCGAGGGGGACTTAACACATTAAGTGTGCACCTAAGGTGTTTTTTTTCCAGGTCCATATAAACAAACAGGCAAAACCACCTATGGAGCGCAGACGTTTGAAAGTAGCTGGTTTTGCGAGAGCAGCTGCTGTCCCGGCATGACCCGACCCCCCTTTTTTTTCTCAGCAAAGAGGCAGGGAGGATCGGGCGAGTAATTGTTGCAAGGAACAGTCAGTACCACCTCCAATTGCCAGCTCACCTATCCGCTCTCCCCTGGGAAGTCCTACCTGCCCCCCTGCCCACCGGGCAGCGCGGTGGGGAGAGAATTGAGGGCTCAGTGGGCTGGGCCCAATCCCCACCAGCACCCCGCCACTCGAAGGAGTAAGCAGGTAAACAGGGGGGTGACTGTTTCTTGCATGCCCTCTCTCTGTGCTGCTGCCCAGGGCGAGTGGGCAGAGAGGGTGACTGGCGTTCTCCCTCGGCAGCGCCATGTGGCCAGTCCTCTTGAAAGCGCCACACCCACGGACAAGAGGGCGAACAAGTGAGAGGAGGCACTCGCCGCCTTCTCTTGCACACACACTCTTTTGACTGGGTCCGATTCCCCCCCCGTGCCTTCCAGGAAGAAAGGGGGCGGGCGGGCAGCAGACTGACTTTGCCTGTTCACCTGCTCTGGGCGGCGCGGCGGGCCCAATCCTGACTCCCTGAGCCTGGGAGAGAGAGGGCAGGTGAGCCGATGAAGGCAGCGGCGCGGCCATTCCTTCCCATCCGCACTCACACGTCTCCGTTTCTGCGAGAGGGAGTAGCAGCTGACCGGGGCTGGCGGCTCTCGGAGTGTCGGGGGGAGGGGGAGGAAGTGTTGCTTGCTATGCTCCGCCGCACAGAGCAGAGGGGGCCCAAACCTCCCAGGAGCCGCTGCACCTCAGCCGCTGAGCAGCATATCGCCAGCAGCAGTCAGCCCCAGGAGCCCTGTGACTGAGGTCTGGTCTGGGCAGTCGCCCAATGGACCCGGCTTCTGATGCCAGCCAGCCGACCCCTTCTGGAGCAGGAGCCCAGCGGATCGTCCTTGGCAATGGCCAGGCATCCCCTCCCGGCCTCCTTTACATGCCTCGCGGCTGCGGTTTCTCTGCGCCAGCGGCTGTGAAGCAAAGGGTTAAAAGGAGGGACGCGATCAGGGCGGAGGGATTAACTGGATTGGTGCGAAGTTTGGAGCTGGGCGGAGCCGAACCGCCCTCGCCAACTTTTGCGCTCCCCAGAATCGCAAAGCAAAGGGGGTGGGGTGGGGGAAGTAAGGGGAGTCCTTCCTCGCTGCTCGCTCGTTTGCTAAAGCAGCTGCAGCCGTGAGCCCACCCGCCCCCTCTCTCCGTCCCCCTCTTCTCCCCTCCCTCAAAGCGATCCCCACTCAGAGCCAGCCCCAGAAGACGGCATCCCGCTGCCTCTCCTCTGGCATCCTGCTGCAGCGGCTCCGGATCTGGAGCGATCCCCGTAGCTCTGCTGCGGCTGGAACTGCGAAGCGATCGCGAAAGGAGCTCAAGCGGGAGCCTCTGCTGCCCGCCGCTCAACACCCAAAGAGACCCGCCGGGGCTGTCTGGGCTGCCAGCTGGCTCCTTTGTGGAGAAAGATGGTGGCGGGAGCAGCGGCGCTTTTAACAAGTGCGCGCAAAGTCCGTCGGTGAAAAGGCGAGAAGAGCGCTGGAGCCGCAGCAGGTCCTGCTGGCGACGGAAACGGGGACTTCGCGTTGATTTCCAAGCCAAACCTTTCAGCGCCGGTGAGCGACGAGTCCCCTTCGCGATCCTCCCCGCTTTTCCTCGCGGTTCCGAGGAGCCTGTCAAAGTTCACGCACCGATCGATTCCCTCGCCCGGCCGCGAAACGAGGAAGCACATGGGACGAGCCGGAGGCGGAGGCGGAGGACCGGCCATCACGGATTCACAGGCGCTGTAGGAGATGCGGAAAGCAGCTTGAGCCGTGGAGTCGGTGGCGGCACCGGCGGCGCCTGAGGAAACTCCAGGTACGCACGGGCGAAGGGAGCCTCCTTCCTGCGACCTCTTCCTTCCTCAGTCTGCCCCCCCCCTCCACCTGCCTTGACGTTGTTAGGAGAGGATTGGGAACCAGACTCATCTTTGGCGGAGCCCCCCAGCCCGGCTTGAGGTGGGTGAATGAACGAAGGAAGGAAGGAAGCCGGAGACGACTGCGCCTGTGCGCCTCTGCCTGCGGGATCCCAGTCCTCTCTTCCACGCGAGGTGCCGCGCCGCGGCTGCTGCTTGGCTGCCCCGTGGTTGCCCCGTTCCCGTCAGCCTGGCGGGCTCGCGTCGGCCTGGCAGCGGATCGGATGCCCTTCCTCCGCACGCCCTCGGTGTTCGCTCGCTCGCTCGCTCGCTCGACTAGTAAGCAGACCTATTCGAGTGAATCTTGTGAATACCTCCTCGGGTCCGTGGCGCCAGGCGGAGCGGCACCAACCCGCGGCGGCGGCCGCCTGTCATTTTCTCCCGGGATGCCGCTGGAGTCTGGGTGGCCAGTGGAAGGGAAAAAGGGAGGGTTCAGGGAAGACAGCTGGAGGACGTTCGTTCTTTCCATCATACTCAATGCGGACTAGCTGCTCCAGAGTCCAGACTTAACCACGCCGTCGGACTCATCGTCCCGACGTTTAAGGACGAGTTTCCCCATCCTTCCCTACGTACTTATGGGACATTTAATCGACAGCAACAATTGGAGTGTGACGCCAAGCGTGTATTTACACAGCATTCACTAATCTAGTATTAACATTTAGTATGACGTTGTTGTGCTTGTCAGGTCTGGACTCTTCTGTCCTGACTGATGTACTTGGGAAACAGGCGATAAGGATGATCGCGTTTGACTGTTCGGTTATTTTGGAAAGCTTAGGCTGAGTGAAGTTTAAGTTAATGTTTCTTGCAAAGTAACTTTACTCTGAGACGCTGCTTCTTTGGACCGTTGCAAAGTGCTCGTGTTGTTTTGGTTTTGGTCAGCTTCCTCCCCTTTCTCCTCACCCCATATGATGGGGAATACCATGATGGAATGCTGTGAATTGAGCCTTCGCCTTTGTTTATATAACTTTCTTTCCCAAAGCATCTCCACCCCCCCCCCCCTCGCCCAGGAGTGGTGGTACAAATTTGTAAGCTAATGGCAATGTGTAATTATTTGCTTTGTTGGGTGCTTGACACGGATTGTTGTGTGTCCTGAGGGCAGGGAACGCTTAAACCAGGGAGTTTACAAGAGGGAGGAATCCAGACAATGTTTAGAGAATGGGAATTTTAGCAGGCAAGTAGAATGAGATATTCATGTCAATGAAGTCTACCTTGATGTTTGGTTTTTTTCTTTTTTTGTCCTGCAAATAATAGAACGTCAGAGAAGCATTTAAGAGTATAAAAGATTTAAGTCAGTGTGCTTTGAGGTCACACATTCTATGTAACCCCAATTTCAAACTTAAGAGAAGGGGACCCTGTGTTGCTAAAAGGACAACATAACACAAACAGGAATCTGGCATTATTGACAATTAGGCAGAAACTTTTTCCTGTTGCAGGTGGCAAAACACCCCACTGTCTTCATAAGTGTGAGGCTTTCTTTAAAAGTCAACATCTTGTTTTATGGCATGTTTCTTTTCTTTCTAATTCTGTGCAAAGAAACCTTTCACTGACAGTTTGGACATCTTCCAGGGCTTTTGTAGAATATATATTATTCAGGAGCAAAAGAGTAGGCATACAGTTTAAGCGCTTAATTAATAATCAAAAACTTAAGTTACATGATATGCTGTTTCTAAAATCACCGTAGTGGAACGTTATCTGCACTACTGACACCTTTTTTGTTATATTTAATTTTGACGGGATTGTGAGTGATGGTGTTTTATTTTTACATTTTTCTTTTCCCCTGTCCTGACTCCTTTTTCAGGTTGGAAAGAAGAACAAACTGAACTAGAGAGAATCCAGGTTTCACAATGGAAGTCCAGGTTGCGTTGCTTTTTGTTGGGGTTATTGCGCTTGCTGACTCGGCAAGAGGTAGGTAGAATGAGCTTCAAACTGCCTGGAAATGGTTTGCAGTCTATATTTTACTCCAGTTGGACACATGCTCTATGCTTATATTTGAATTCTTGAATTCCTTGCAGGGAACCCTCTAATAATGATCCTTGTATACCAAAATCTTGCTTGTTCCCGTGCAGTTGGAGCATTGCATCTCAAAAAGCAATTAGGTTCACTTTTCGGACTTTCTTCCTGCTGTGCAGGTGTGCTCTGGGGGCTTTCCATTGCCGTTGTTTCCTAGGTGTGAAAATACACAGTTGGCATCCAATTTTCCGTCTGGAGTAAAAGGAAAACAATTGCATTCCTTGGTGGATCAGGAGAGCCTCTCCCCTTCGGTAATCTCTCCCAGCCTGGCTCTGTGTATTCCCAATAGCACTAACTAAACAAACAAATCCATTAACTTCCCCCAAGTGACAGACAAATGACAGTTCTCAACAGCTAGTACATATTTTAGCACTGGGGCTCCAACACATGATCAAATTCCCCTAAACAGGTTCCATTACCAGAGAGGGGGGGGGAACAAGAGTTCGACTTCAGTCCTAAGCCCACTTACTAGGGAGTAAGCTCCATTGAACCCAGCAGAACTTACTGTACTTCTGAGTTAACATGCAGAAGATTGTGCTACAAGGAAGTAAACGTCTGATTCTTTGTTGAGAATATAACTTACCAAAGGCTTGAAGAGCAACTTTTCGGGGAGCTGTTGCAGAGTTTCCCATGTTCACAGTAAGGAACATCTGATGAATCTGCTCTTCTGACACAAAAATGCCTTGTTGATAAGCACTGGTAGATTGACACAGCACAAGCCTACACATATCTACTCAGAAGTAGGTTTCATTGAGTTCAGTGGGACTTAATCTTAGGTATAGGATAGGATTGCAGCCGAAGCTGAGTTTATAGACATATCATACCTTGTCAGGAGTTCTGAATACTGGTGCAAGAAATGAAGGGTACAGTCCATCCCATTAACCTCAGTGCCAGAACTCCAATTGATGTTAATGGTTTTGGATTGCTCTCATGATTTGTAGAAACACCCAGAACAGAGTTCAGTCTCAATTAGCTTACAGTTTTAAATTTGATATTAGCTTCTTTAGTTGTAACACATGGGCCAGTATGAGGGGGGGGGGGAGGGAGTCAAAGCCTTGCTGTGAAAACAATGGGAGCTTGGTTAATGCATATTTCCTCCATTGTTCTCACTCCCTAGCAAATATTTTATAGAGGCAGTAGCAGTGTAAAATGATCCTGCTACATGCTGGATGAAAGGCAAACAGCATATAGCTTTTAAAGACCTAAGTTTGAATGGAGACAGAATTGTAAGATGGAGGCAGTAGACAGTCCTGAATGAAGTAAACTGATGTCAGAGTCATGCATTCGTTTTAGGATTATAGATTAATACGCCCGGTGGAACTCAGTGAAGAATCCAGAGTGACTTGTAGACAAAAAGAGTTTTGTGTGGGTACTGAATAAGAAAATGATTTTTCAGTACTCATGGTTTTTTTGCTACATTTGTTGGGTTATTTTATTGTCAGACTTAAATGTGACATTTGTCTTTGACTGTCTTGGGCTGTGCTTTTGATAATACTTTAAACGTAATGGTTGTTTTTTTGGAGGTTTTTTTTACTTTCACAGGCAAAAAAGCTGCAGCTAACACAAAGAATGAAAGTTTGTGATGTTTGATTAGGAGTTAGCTTTATGGAATTTTGCTCAAAATAGAAGTAGAATTATGAGACATTTCTTATTGTTGCAGTGGAGTAAAACAACGTTGCAGTCAGGTTTGTAGTTGGAAGAAAATAATAGAATCGAGTGTGCGTGTGAAATGTGGATGTGATAAAGTGACACATTTAGAGACCAAAGATGATGAAAATGTTGCCAAAGTCTGAAATAGGAGCTTTAAACTATACCAAAGTGAATAAAGAAACATCTTGTTCGCTATAAAATGTCACCTGTTTAAAATGCAGTTAGGTAACTTTTAAGTGCTAGTGTCTAAGTTTCTCTCTCCCCCCCCCCGAATATATTTGTTGAAGTAACCTACTACAGGTCTACAAAAGTTTTCTATTCCAGTCCCTCAGATTTTCTGTATAATTTAGTGGTGAAATCCCAAGATAAAAGCAATCATTTTTGTTACAGAGAAATGGCTGGGTGGATTAGAGCAGGGATAGCCAAAAAATGGCCTGTTGGCCAAATATTGCCCCTTGAGCAATTTTATTTGGCCCCACTAGCGTCGGTGGTGTGGTGGGCCCCAGGGCGCAGGGGCGCTGAGGCTATGGGGGGGGGCGCGGGCCTCCTTCAAATTGCATTTTTTTTTTGCTTTTCCCTACTTTTATTAAATGTTTTTCCGTGATTTTAAGTTTTAAAATGGCATGTATGTGTGTATGTGTGCTTTGCCGGTACTTAGCTTGAATATGGGGCGTTCCAGCGACGATCTTCTTCCTGCTCCCGGGCGCAGCTTCTCCCTGCGCCCGGGCGCGGACTCCGTAACGCCCCCAGCAGCGCTTTCCGGTGTTCGTGCATGCGCAGAGCCACGGAGTTTCCAGGGACGTTCTGCGCATGTGCAAACTCTGGAAACCGCTGCTGGGGGTGTTACGGAGTCTGCGCCCGGGCGCAGGGAGAAGCTGCGCCCGGGAGCAGGAAGAAGATCGTCGCTGGAACGCCCCATATTCAAGCTAAGTACCGGCAAAGCTCACATACACACATACATGCCATTTTAAAACTTAAAATCACGGAAAAACATTTAACCCCCCCAAAAAACTGTCAAAAATAGGTTTCGAAACCGAAACCTAAAATTTTTGACAGTTTTATTGGGGCGTCGGGGGGGGGCCATTAGTGGCCCCTGGAACATTACCAAATTTTTAATCAAAAGTTTGTTCCAGTTTTACTTGTAAGGAAAAGAAGAAAAAGTTCTTAAACAATCCAATGTTGAGGTAAGCTATACTTTATCTTTCTTTCATACACGGTGTCATATGCTCCATAATCATGAAGCTTTATTAGATGGTGCCAGCTTTATTATGAAATGTTACCATCCATTGTTTGTGTGAAAAAACCACATTTCCAGCTGCTGGACCATTGTCTGGAGAACAAAGTGGTCCTCAAGATGATAGAAGTTGGCCACTTCAGAATTAAGGAATACGAATTGCCTTTTAGGGATTGGATGGGTATGAAATATGGGACAGATGGGAGGGACTGTGGTAGAGTGGATGTCTGGGAATGACAATGGGTGTAGCTACTTTTATGTATTGGAAAAGAAATATGGCTAAAGATTGTCTTGTGGAACTGAATATATTGTAGTAGACCCATAGAGTAAATGAAATTTATATATAACTCACCGAGAGATCTCACAGTTGGGAAGGAGAAATATATATACAGTACCGGTATTTATATAAGTCCAAGAAAGACTCTGCAATGCTCAAACAGGAAGCTTTGGAAGGGAGGTTGTAGAATCTGACTCTTTCAGCACTTGATCTGGTCCGTCTCTCAGGCTTTGTGGGCCAGCTGGCATTTTCCAAACTTGGGGTAGTTTACCCGGAAAATTGAATTAACTGGTTGCACATTAAACTACAAGCATATACTGAACTGGGGAATACAGATTCAAATAAGATGGAATTCCTGACCTGAAACAGGATTAAGCTGAACTCAGTCCAATCCTATGATACTTGGCTGCAAGCGGAATGTATGTTGCGCTGGTGATGACTGCTTTACGGCTGTTGTAAAGCAGCTGCCAATGGGGCGCTGTTGGGCCGCCGGCAGACAGGCGAAGCGGCCTCCCAGGCGGTGGAGGATGGCTGAAGATCCGCCGTGTAAGGTAGGCCAGTGGGTGAGATGGGGGGGGGGAAGAGGGCTATAGATATGCATAGGATTGGACTGTAAGTGTACAGTATTTGATTAATCTAAAGCTATCCTTTTCCATGTGTATTTGGACAAACTCTTTAAAATTTCTGGATCCTGTACTTGCAAGGATTGTTTTCACATCAATAATGTTTTTCCTCCATCCAAAATAATTAGATGAACATCCAGGATTTCATTGGCAGGTTTCTGTAACAATTTTGAGATACTGGATGACAGTATCCTGAATGCCTTGGGCAGAAAAAACCTACAACATGATAGGTCATATAAGAGACTGTCCTGTCTATATTCCAAGAATTGGCATTTTTGCCAATCACACAGAAAGTGTCAGGGATGGTCCAAGTCATTTTGGTGCCTGAAGTGGTAAATCTAAATGGCATGTACCTCTCAATCATTAATGCAGGGCACAATTTGCTGGACAGTTCTCTAGCGCAGGGGTCCCCAACCACCGGGCCGCAGCCCGGTACCTGGCCGCGGCCCATTTGGGGAGCTGCGGGAGGCAGAAGTGTTGCAGTTGGGGCATACTTGCCTTCAGTCCGCTTCGGCCGTCTTCTTTTCGGCTCTCCTGCCCTCCCTGGAGCCTGAATGGCTCCAAAATGGTATCGAAACCGGTGTGTGTGTGTGTGTGTGTGTGTGTGTGTGTGTGCTTGGAGCTGCGCTGGACGCACGCAGCTGACATCACGCCCGGGTCACGTGGGGGCGTGGCGTCGGCAGCCCCCCCAGTCCATGGGAATACATTCCGCATGGCTACTGGTCCCCGACGCCGGAAAGGTTGGGGGCCGCTGCTCTAGCGTACAAGAGGATTTCTGTTGAGGTCATGCCCCATGTATCAGATTGATTTGTCTTCCACTTTGACAGTCTTAACGTTATCCAGATTCTGCCACTTGAGTTAGGGCTGCCTCTGAACAGTGTTTGGGTGGGTCAAATTCGTTTATTACTTGGTCTGAATGAAAATAGTAGTTCTCCAGCTCATTCAGCCTCTTGTTATGAGTTTGGATGGATGAGCTTCAGATGTCCAATATCAGTGTAATGTTAGTTAATTTAAACTACTGCTTAATTTACGTGTGCTGTCATAGCATGGTGGCAGTAGAGACATCATTCCAAAAAGTCTGGCTCCATAGTACTTCAGTAAAGTATGGAAACTTGGTTCATGTAAATATGAGATGTATGAGATTGTATAGATTTGGGATTGAAGCGCATAGATACTTTGTGGCTACTGGTTCTTCCAACACAGCACCAGGCAGCAATGATGTCACAAGTTGCAACACGAGAACAAGTGACCTCATAAGATGTGAGCCTTCATGTATTTCTAGGTTAGTGTTTAAAGGTAAAGGTGACCCCTGACAATTAAGTCCAGTCGTGTCCGACTCTAGGGTGTGGTGCTCATCCCCATTTCAAAGCCAAAGAGCCAGCGTTGTCCGAAGACGCCTCTATGGTCATGTGGCCGGCATGACTCTCCTGGCCGCAGCGCGTAGCATGCGGCTGGAACACGGAGCGCTGTTTACCTTCCCGCAAGCGGTACCTATTTAACTACTTGCATTAACATGCTTTGGAACTGCTAGGTTAGCAGGAGCTGGCCAAGCAACGAGAGCTCACCCCGTCGCGGATTCAAACTGCCGACCTTTCGATCAACAGCTCATGGTTCAGCGGTTTAACCCACTATTTGCAGGGGTAGGGAGATGTCGGAGGCAGTGCTCCAGGATCACGCCTGGTGCTGCCAACCCCAAAATGCTGTTTTCAACGTACCTGGTTGTCCGGCCAGCTCCCCAAATGGTCCAGGGGGCCTGTAGGCGCCACAGCAGGCCTCCCCACGGCTCAAAACAGCGGCAATCATGTTGAAAAGACCACTTACGGTTTTCACTGAAAACCGTAAGTGGGCTTTGGAACACGATCCGAGCTGGCAGGTACAACCAGGTACGTTGAAAACAGTGTTTTGGGGTCAGCAGCAGTGCTATCATGGAGTGCTGCTGCTGACGTTTGGGCTGGCCACCCCCCTTAAAGGTATATCGGACACTTCTGGAAAAGAAGCCATAGGATACCACCAGCTTGCAGCAGTTATCATGTTCAGCCACGTTTCCTTCACTTCTGCATTCTGTCATTCAGATACAGGTAATCCAATCTGATGTTTTTCTGCGCAGGGTATCTCGGTGACATGCAGTCCAATATTTGTTCCAAATCTGTCAAGTTGCCATCCTGTTCGCTCTTGTGGCCATATATGGTGAGGCAAGAGTGCGCTTGGCTACAGCACTTTGTACAAGATGTCCTATGGTGCGTTTAGAAGTTTTAGGTAAAGAAGTCAGCCGCTCTCTGTTGGCCCATCATCAGAGATTCCAAAATCAGTGGGTGTGGATATCACTTTCGTTTTTGGTGAGATCTTATTGATCTCCACTGCATGTACTTGCTATGTGACTTGCCTTGTACTTCTGCTAACCTAAAATACATGCAATAATTTGGCATATGATATTTTTGTTCTGTAGTTGATGAAAACATAGCTTAGATGGGGGGGAAGACTCTTTAGTTTAAAATAAAATCTTGATGTGATTTTTTTAAACACAATTTAGTAAGCACTATTTTCTGAGACTATAATAATGAATATGAATGTAGAAGAGATACTCTCAGTACCCAATCAAGTGAGACAGCCTCAAAGTTAACTTTTAGCTCCATCGGTATTTCAGTTCATTAAAGTAGTGGCTTTAATGATGTAACATTTCTTTCTCCTTTTTTAATGGAGGAACAATCTGTAAGACCTGGTCCCAACCCCTTTCAAATCTGTAAGAATTTTAATGGATTTTGAATTGGGTATTATGCCCTATTCGGCAACCAAAAGTAGCTTTCTATGGATTATTCATTTTGCATTGTGCTGTTCATCTTGCTTATACTGTATCAAAATGCCCACAATATACTCTCCTCAATCCTGCATTGTTAAAAAAAATTGTCCTTGGCTTTTACCTGTGACCTATGTCAGACTGAAATAATTTCTTTTGATTTTGTTTTTTCTGTAAAACATTTTTGTGTGTGTGGATTTGTTACTTTGTCTTTTTTGACCTTCACTTAAATATTGGACAAAGATCTGTGTGATAGGGATCAACAAGGAGGGCAGATTATAGATTAAACATGAAAGCTTCCATTTTTGTGCTGAAAATAATTTATTCTTGGAATGAATAATATTGGAACATTTATCATGATGAACATTAGAAAGACATTAGGTGGCATTTTCTGGTTAAACTGAAGGTCCAGGACCATTGCAGTCATTGTAGAGCCTGGGAATCGGAAAATTGAGCTATGCCAACTTAAATCAGGTCAAACATTGTTCATATTAATGCTTTCTAGATTGAACTATCTTCTGTGGTGTAATGAGCTATGCATATGTGCTCATTCAATGAGCAAATGAACTGGATGAATGCTGATTTGTGCCTGTGAATGTTGACAATCCCAGACCATGATTATGACTGCCTATATTCACTGGCAGATGTCCCTGTTATTCAACATGTGCAAGTATACAGTATGTCCGACAGTCTCATTTAGGTGACTGTCAGCATTCTAGTGTGTCTTTGAACATGCACAAAATTCTTCTGAGACTGTTGACATTTTCACCAAATATTGGCCATTCTAATGAATTCTCATTTTATTGTTTAGACATAAAATGAAACTATGGTTTGGGCTAATCATAGCTAAGAGCCCCTGGTGTAGCAATCACTTAAGAAGGAGCAATCACTCTAGCTGTGTTTTGTCAGTGGTTTGTGAATTCAGATGGAACAGCAACTCCTCATTTGCGCAAACTGTACTTTGAAAACCAGCTTCAAACCCTGGTTTCGGATTTTGATTTGTTGGCTGAGTTTGTGAGCAGGCGGGGGTTCAGACGTGAAAATCCCTCTCAGCCTCAGCTCCCCTGCTGCAATATGGCAGATAATATTTATTTAAGATATTTATATTCCACCTTTTCCCTTCCAATTGGGGGGTGTACAAGGGGGCTTACAGTATTATTATATATTTTTTTACATCTTAGTTGAATACAAAAGAAAAGGAGGGGGTCATATGTCTTTCTGGCTTTGTCTTTTCTTCTTCACAGGGTAGTAGGTGATGTTTGTGAAGGGGAGAGTCATAGTTCCACGTATTGACCTTACTGGGTTGTTGTAAGGACAATCTCAAGAGAATACACATGAAGTGCTGTGCACGCTCAGAGAGCGCTGTATAAATGTTAAGTATTATTATTAAAAGAAACCTTGTTGAAACACTGAAAAAAAAACCACTGAAAAAAGAAAAACCGCAACCGGGAATCTGTCAGGGGCCTGCCAGCCGCTTCCCGACTTGTTCAAACTGCTGAAAAAAGAAAAAAAAATGCATCCAGAAGTCTCTGGCGCCATCTACAGGTTGCTTCCGGTAGCGTTTTTTCTTTTTTCTCCCCAGGCAGTTTAAACAAATTCAGGAGGAGGGAAGCTGGAAGATGCTGGAAAAAAGGTGATGTGGTACCTCACCCTGGTTTTCCTACAACAGTTTTTTGTCTCCACTGGGGTTCCGGGAACAGAACCCCAGTGGATAAAAAGGTTCGACTGTATTCTGAATCAGCTGTGTATATCAGCGGTCCCCAACCTTTCTGGCAGCAGGGACCGGTTTCCTTGTAGAAAATTTTTCCATGGACCGGGGTGGGGGGATGGTACTGGGGGGAGGGCTGCGCAAAATGACACCCAGGAATGGCCCCCAGGAACGGTGCCAGCGGTGTGAAAAAGTACCTGAGGGCTGGGGGGGGGATGTGAAACCTTTCGCGCGCCCCTGCCTGCAAGAACACTTCAATGCCGCTTTGGAGTCCTCCAGGTGCCTCCAAAACGGCGCGAAAACCTTGCCGCCGCAGCTTTGACACCACCACCCCCGCTTGAAGCAGCCGCTCGCATGGAGCGCCCAGGCCTGCCGACGCCGCTGCTGCGCCTCTCGAGCTATTTCATAGTTAGCCAGCAATGGCAGCAGCCTCGGGCGGCATCTCCAGCGGGCCGCGCCGGGAGGAGGAGCTGGAGCGACTGCAATGGGAGCCAGTCCGAGGGCACGCACCTTCTCTCGCCGCCTCCGCACAGCGGGGAAACGAGCGGCCGTGGGGGCTCGCTTGACTCTGCGCTCCAGCCGCTGAGGTGGAAATACGGGATGAGGCGGTGGCTGCGGCTCTCTGAGGCAGAGGGGTCCCTTCCTCCTCCGGGGATTCCTGGGAGTTGTAGTCCTCGGCCGGCTGGGCACAGGGATTTCCGGCTCCTTTGCAAGTGATGGCAGGAGTGCCTGGAGATGAATGTACACGGCGCCGTGAGGGAAACTGGGGCTTACCGTGCCATGCCTGAGCTGACGCCTGAGACATCGGCAGGAGGCAAGCCACTATGGCGGGCGGCCATGACCGGTTCCGAAGAGGCAAAGGGCCGGTACCGGACCACGGCCCGGGGGTTGGGGACCCCTGGTGTATATAATAAAGAATATAGAATGAGGCAACTGAAGCTGATATTCTGAATGTTCTTTTGCTTTCTTAACATATTTTTGTGTAAACTCCTAGAGAGAGTAACACAAAGGCCTTCTTTAGCTTGGCCTGAAAAAACACACACCTTCTTTTATTTATTCAGTTTGAGTAGTATCAATGCAGCTTTCTCTTTTTCCATAGCCATGTAACACCTGATGAAGTCTGCTGTGGCTTGTAAAATCATGCTTTTCAAAGGGTCTGTTTTCAAATGAATCCCAGTGTTACAGTACTTAGTGAAAACTCTTTTCCATTGGTTTTACTAAAAACAATAGTTTTATTTCGTATCGAGCGCTTGCCTTCTGTTTCACTCTGCTTCAAGGAGCACACACTGAAATCTATTTAGTTACATCTGGAGTACTTTTAATATTTATCTTCCCCTTTTTTGTGTAGGTTACTCTCTAATCAAGTGGTTTTGGATTTATCTGTAATTTTTTAAATACATTTTTTTTTAACCTTCAAACGTCAGTACCTTGGGTTGAATGATGCAAGAACAGTCATGAAGGGTCCAAACCTATCCAACTTTCCAGGGCTGATGCAGCTGTAATGTAGCCCTGAGATAAAGGAACAAATGTTTCCTTACCTCGAGGAGACCTCCGTGACTGCCCCCCCCCCACTGCAGGATGCAGCCCATGCCCTGTTGGAGCACGGCTGCATTAGCGCTGGAAAGTTGGATAGGATTGGGCCCTACAGGATCTATAGGTTCCAAACCTGTGGTACGCGTACCACCGATGGTATGTGGAGCGACCGTTGGTGGTACGCGACAGGCTGGGCCTTATCAGCTGCTGTGATCAGCAGCTCATTCCATGAGCGGCTCTGAGCGACTGCAGCTAATTCTCCACGTTCTCTCCTATCTGAGTCCTGCCCTCCTTCTATTCCCCGCCCCTGGTGAGTCATGGTGATTCTTGTCTGGTGAGTCAGCTTCCCCCTCTTCTCCTTGTGACTCTCGGGCCCATGCCGCTGGAGGAAGTGCTTGGTCTTCCGGGTCCATGCGGCCAGAGAGAGGCGGTGGCGGCAGCAGCTGCAGGCTTGGAGCATTGCACCTTCGCCCAGAGAACAGACAGGGAGGAGGAGGGGGCTGTGGGGCGCTGGAGCAGGGGGCTAGTGATGAGTGGGTGCCATGCTTCAAAAGGAAAGTGCAGCTGGCTGGTTTTCCAAGTGGAGAGGGGGAGGGGAGGGTGGAGGAGAAAAATGTGTACTTTTTGCCCTGCAGCTGGGCAAAATGTTGGGAGATGGGCAAAATGTGTGTAGCTGGGCAGTATGTCGGAGGGTCAAGGACTGACGGGTTGTCTGCTTCAACAGGCGGAGAAAGGGACGTGTGGTCTTTTGCAAGCGGGGAGGGGTGGGTGGAGAACTAAGAAGAAAGAATGACACAGTTCGTGTGTTTGTGTGTGTGTGTGTGAGTGAGAGAGAGGGGGGGGGGAAGGCAGGGAGGAGCTAGTAGGGTTGCAGTGTATGCGCACACCCTGACTTACAAACTCCATTGTCCTCAATTAAATTTTCATGTTTAGAATTCTGTGGACTGTGAGATGGCCAAATGATGGATAACAGCCAAAAATATTGTTATATTAGAATGGTGACGAGACTGGACAAAGTTTGTTTTTATATTTAAGCCAAATTTTGTCAATAGATTTGACACGTTAAATTGTATAGTAAATATATTTTTGCTTTCTGAATACCAGAGGCATCATTAGGGGTGGGACGGTTGCAGCAGTGGGCCCCAGGGTGGCGGGGCGCCATGCGACGGGGGCGCACTCAGCTCTGGCCTCACCGCCAGGTCGCTCCTGTCAGCCTCTTACCATTGCCGGCCACTGTTTAGTCCTCCCGCCCGCCCTGGAGCCGTTTGGCCCCAAAATGGGACAAAACGCGGCGGGGGAGGTTGTTGTTTCGTGTTGTGCCACCGCCGAAGTTCGGCATCGGTGCATGAGAATGATGTCACGCCCCCGGGGGGGCTTGGCGGTATGTGGGGGTGTCGTGTCAGCCCCTGGCGCCCCCACAGGGGGGTGTTGTAACGCCACTGCTGAGTACCATGTACTGTATAGTACCTGAGATGATCAAACCAGCTACTCATTTTTACAAGTCTAGCCACTTCATAATAAGTGAAAATGGAGGGTACCTCAGGCTTTTAGGCTTTGTTTCCCAACCTGTTTCATTGACTGAGGCTTCCTGGTAAAAGAAGGAGCTGTTTAGCCTCTGCAAAGTGGGAGTGGTTGTGTCTACTTTCAGAATCATCTCCATATCCCACAGAGCAACTAGGATTTTGACAGCAACCCCAGCCACGCCAACTAGAAACTCCTTACTGGCATTGAGAGGAAGCCCTCCAGTTCCATAAGTCTCCAGGACAGACCTTTCTAATAGGTCCCTGTTAGGTGGACTGTTAGGCAGACCATCCAGGGGACTACCTCTGCATAGTGGAATGGATATTGGCATCTAAACCTGAGCAGGAAGTGATTGAGCATGACAAGGGAATCAAATAGAAATATCAAACCACCATTCTATTCTTGATTGGCCAGGAAGTAATCAAGAGTATGACCTGCCACATGTATTGGACCAATAGCAAGTTGGGACAACCCCATGGTTGTCTTGGTGACCATCGCATCCTGAACCACCCCAGATGTATCTTAGCATGAATGTTGAGTTCATTCAGAACAAGAAGCGAGGTGGTGGTGGTTGTGGTGGTGGTGGTGGACCTCAACACTGAGACCATCTCTGACAGCTCAGGTAAGGAGGGGATGGTCAGTACACCAACATGATCTCCAGCCTGTTCTTCGTGCCCGACACCACAAACATTTTAAACCTGGAGACAGCCAGAGACACAGCCACATCTTGGAGAGGGGGATGGAATACACCAAACCCCTATTGACTACAGCAGTAGTCTGACTCTCATGCCTATACTGGAACTATTTGCAGAAGCCAGGTAGACGCATTCCTCCTGTCTTGTGAACCTTCATTACACTCAGAAGTATAACTGCAACTGGATGTGTGTTACTGTGCTGGTTCAAAGTTTTTATTTTACACATTAATGTAAAGTGTCTGCTCCCAAATCCAACTCTCTCTCTCTGGTTTTTTTTCCTCCTCAGTTCAGATAAACATCGACTGCCTTGTATTTGGTTAGTTGCCCTGCTTATACAGTCTCCCCATTGTATTTTGTAGAAACATGGCATCCAGCAGTGCTTTGAATAAAGCAGTTTTATTTCATCAAAACCCATCCAATTTTCAGGAAGAAATCTAGCCAATCACTCCAGGCTACTTCTTACATTAAGTGCTCAGACTTAATTTTGAGCGTCAGTAAGAGAAGAAAAATGTAAATTGGGAACAGAGACCTCTTGGAGAAAACGTAGATTTGTCTTGATTTCTGCCTCATACTAGTCTCCAGCCCCCCCCCCCCTTTCCCTCATAATTGCTGAAGAAAAGTTTCACTCTTGGCAGGAAACAAAATGATTTCTCTCCATGCCTGGTAAATTTATTTCATGAAAGATTTACACAATCTTAGGTATCCTGTCAAATGACTGTGGAAGGAGTAATAGAAGACGTGTCACAAGCTAGATGCCTCTCAGGTTCTGTTGCTTCTTAATGGATATTTTTTGGAACTGACACTGTTTGTACATGAAATACTGTAGAATTGGTCATAGCAGAAAGAACTTTGAGGGAACTTTTTTTTTACTTTGGGGGAAAAAATGCACCAGTAAACCTCTCCCTTATTTGCCTATCAGTGCAGATTGAAAATTTGATTCTCATGTTTTCCTTGCCCAGGTTAATGGTCTTTTGTGTAATCAGTGAAAAGGCTGTTGTGGGAAGTCTGGAAAAATAGCACTTGGCTTACATTCCTTTCATTACTTATCTATCCACATAGAGTGCATCTTGCATTGTTTTGAAAGGCGGCTGAGTAAACATGGTTGTGACAGCCTCCTTGAACCCATCTGAGACAGAGAGGATAGTAACTGAATAGTGAGTGGGTCCTGTTCGATGTGCAAGAACTAGGACTAAAACAGCCAAACTGTGATTCAGGCTCTAAAAACTCCACAGTGGGCAAAGATAGACTGATGTGATCTCTGGGAACAGAACCAGGTAAGATGGACTCATTGGGGAGAGCAGAGCATTCTCAGTTGCCTGTGCCTGAGAGGCGGTGCTTAGGAAGAACATGGTTGTGTGACAGGGTGAGCATGGAGGCAGTCTTATTTTGAAGTTAAGGGTTAAGAGAAGAACATTTGGGCAAGATTCTGTGTGCTGTCATGTTCTGCATTACACATAAAGGTAAAGGTATCCCCTGACAATTAAGTCCAGTCGTGTCCGACTCTAGGGTGTGGTGCTCATCTCCATTTCAAAGCTGAAGAGCCAGCGTTGTCCGAAGACGCCTCCGTGGTCTCCTTGCCGCAGCGCGTAGCATGCGGCTGGAACATGGAGCGCTGTTTACCTTCCCGCAAGCGGTACCTATTTATCTACTCGCATTGACATGGAAGGGCTGAATTAGACACGACTGGTTGTGTGTGTGTGTGTGTGTGTGTGTGTGTGTGTGTGTGTGTGTGTGTGTGTGTGTGTGTGTGTGTGTGTAGAGAGAGAGAGAGAGAGAGAGAGGACACATTTAGCAGAGTACAAGTCTCATGCTTGTATGATCTATCCTGGATAGAAGAACCAGAGCCCATATGTTTTCAACGACCCTATTCACACAATTTGCAACCCCGCTCTCCCCCCCCACCCCATGGATGGATTGTATGACCAGGGTCTACTCTGCTGAAATGTCCACATTTCCCCTCCACATTCCTCTGCAGCGCAGGGCTACTTGATTCCCCTGCCCCCCTTCAAGCAAGTGGCATGAAACCGAGCACAGGACTGGACACAGTTCTGAGCCTGTTAACTTGTTAATATGTCCCACAGAGCTCAATGGGTAGTAAGCAAATGTAGAATTTGATCCTTGAGCGATTTAGAGCTTGAGGAGAGAAGCTTGTCATTGTTTTTGAGGAAGAAATTAAATAGGCACATATGAATGAATTTTATTTATTACATTAATAGGACAGTTTACATATGGCTTTCCCTGTTTCACTCTTATCTGCCACGCTGGCTCATTGACTTATGACCTGGCTAGGTGGATCTAGCCCAGTGCTGGGTAATCTAACTGGCAGCCAATCTCTACAGTTTCAGGACAATAGTGGTGCTTAATCAGTGAGGTTAGACTAACAGTGCAATCCTATCCAACTTATACCACCGGTGTAACCAGCTGGGGAGGGCAAGGTGGGAGACTTGGGAGGGGAGGGGAGATTTAAATCCCCTTTGAATCCCCCTTTGGAGGGGATTTGAATCCCCTTTCCATTCTGGGGCCTCCCGTTCTCGCTGCACCACTGGTTACACCGGTGGTGTAAGTTGGATAGGATTGCGCTGTTAGTCAGTGAGGGTCTGTGCCTGTCAGGGGACCCACCTGAACCCAACCCAGGGGACCCAACCCTCAGTTTATGCAATAAGATTCAACCTGTGTTGCTTCCAAACAAACCTTTAGTACCTTCAATTCATTGTTGGATGGGTGGGTGAAATTCTTGCTGAAAATTGTGACTTTCAGAAACTTTGGCTTTAGACACATGCTGGAGAACACACACATGTTTTATTTTCAGCTGTCCATTACTTGACTGAAGAGAAAGAGACACCGGTAATAATAATATAGACTTGCAGTAACAGGTCTCCACTTGTTTGTATTATGCATGTCAATAGAAGTAATTGAATCAATCGGAAACACTGCATTGTCCACGCTAATTTCGTCAAGGATTAATGAGATTGGGGCTTCCTGCTTAGTGAGCCACAGAATAGCGTTTATTTTTTCCCCCCTAATGTGTGGAAATTGGCTTAGGAGAATTTAATCAGATCTTTGTATGTCTCATCTGGGAGTGTTTCACTTTGGCTCTCCCTGTGCTGGTGTCTCCTAAACATTTACCATGCACGCATTCTGTGCTGCTGAAGGAGGCAGATAACAAGCTTGTCACTTCTTGATACCTTGGCGGTGATCCTAAGAGCGCTGACTCAGAAGCAGGGATGGGGCTGTAGCCACTGGGTGTTATTTGGGTTTTTTTTTTTTTGCAATAAGTGCAGGGTGAACTGGGTGACACCACTTTTTGGGGTGACACCATGGGGTGGCCCACGCCACACAGCACCCCCAGGCAGTCACCGGCCATTTTTGGCCGCTGTGAGTCCCTTTGTGTTCTCGTGTTGCAAGAACACAAAGGAACTCAGAGCGGCCGAAAATGGCTGAGCCAAGGGGGTATCACCCCTCTCTAGGAGGAGTGAAACCCCCTTGGCTTGTTTAGAGGCTTGCCTGTGCCCTGTGAGCCGAAGCCACACAAGTCAGAAGCAACCCATGTGGCTTCGGCTCACAAGCGAGAGCTGCGAAAAAAGCTGAAGTGAAGGGGTGACACCCCTTTGGCTGTCTTTGGCTCCGTTCTGCGTGTCCGCCTGTGATCCGAAGCTGCGTGAGTCACTTCCAGCTTGCTCCTTTGGCTTGCAGGCGGGAGCCATGAAAAAAGCCGAAGGCAGCCAAGGGGCTATCACCTCTTCCAGCTGCCTCTTGCTTTGCTTCGCTCTGAGCAGACTCGCTCGGAGTGGAGCAAATTATGTGGGTCGCCTCTCTGCGACCTGGAAGTAATTGATGTGGCGTGATGCCATCATCATGCCAGTTCAGTTACTTCCGGCTTTTGGTTGGCACACCGCACCAGGCGTGCAATAGGTAAGCTATGCCTCTGGCTGTAGCTCAGTGGTAAAGCACATGCTTTGGCTACAGAAAGTCTCCGGTTCAGTCTCTGGTGTCTCCAGGTAGGGTTGGGAAAGACTTCTGTCCGAAACCCTGCAGAGCTGCTGTCATCCAGCATAAACAGTGCTGAGCTCAGTGGACTAATGGTCTGACTCTGCAGAAGACAGCTTCCTGTGTTCCAATACTGTTGGCAATCAATAGAGTTTATTTCTTATTTTCTCTGTTGAGTTACACTGTCAGTCAATGTTTTTACCTGAATAAGTGAGAATACACAACTAGTGACCCAGTTCTACTGGGGACTCATAGCAGCAGATCTCACAATGTGCTGCTGTAAATTCCAGTGGAGCACCGCAAAAGGTGCACCACTGTCATGCGCTGTGGGACTGCTGGCGCAAAGGGCTGGAGGCCCCACACACATGCCAGAGCAGGTAAGGTGGCGGCGGGGTGGGTTGTGGGTAGTTCAGGTGAGGATTGGGGAAGAGTGGGGCAGGCAGGGGGCAGTTTGAGGGCAGATCTCGGTCACAGTCATGCATGCTGGGATCCTAGCCCCCTTTTTCTGGCCCAATACACCCCTTGAAGCTTCTTGGTCTTATGCCAGCTAAATAGCTGGTGTAGGTCTGAGGTGATCCATTGGTGGCCAGGCAGCTTACACAGAGGTAAGTAAAAATATTTATACTGGTACTTACCTCTCCCAGGCCATCTAGTTGCCCCTCCACCTTCCCCCCAGGATGCAGTGCATGCCCCATTGGCACAACTGCATCAACCCTGGAAATTTGGATAGGATTGGGCCCTTAGAGTACCAGCTACCACAAGTTCCCTTACCCCAGATAGGCTCACTATGCAGAATCTGAGTTGTATTTTTCCCTAAAGTTACTAAATTCTTCTGCTACAGCCTTCCAAGAGTTTTTCAACATGCCAATTTACAAAGTAGGGGTTTGGCAAGCTAATTTCCAGGACCGTAGATTGCCCTTTCCCAAACTGTGCTAATCAGGTTCTTGGATCTAGGCATCTCCACAGAGTAACACTTCTGTGAATGGAAACGGATGCCATGAACTTCAAGCTCCCTGTGAGAATGGACAGAGTTTTCTGTTTGCTCAAAGGGTCCTTGTGCGTGCGGAATGCCCCTTCAGTTCTTGGCGGAAGCTTGCATTGCATTCACAGTGTGCGCTTCTGTTCATGGAAATGTTACTTTGGATGCTACCCTGAGGAAATAATTGTCCTGAGACAAAACAACAAACCAGTTCCAAGTCTACGCATTGACTGCCGTTGCCCTTGCACTTCAAATACCATGTGGAGGAAAGCTCCTGGGATGGACAAGACTTGTGGATAATACAGTCTGATTTCCTGGCTCCTGCAAATTTACAAGCTGTCAGTCAAGCGGAAGACTAGAAAAATGGTGACTTGTATGCTTTCAGTGTGATTATGGTAGACTGCAAGGAATACTTCTGAACTATGAAATCAATGCCCTTTTCTAAAGAGGTATTTGGACATGTTATTCAGTTACCCCCCCCCCACCCCCTTGTAATTGACTCCTGTTTACTTTTCTCTCCTCCCTTCCCCAAGTTTATTACCGCTGTTTGGCCAGAGGAAATGAATTAACATAATTTACTGTTTTAAAAACAAGACACACACCCTTCCCTGGCACTGTGCTGAGAAGCATGTTTGCGGAGTCTGGGTCCATTTAGAGAGAACAATACCCTGATTATGGAATGCAGCCTTCTATTCATACAATCCATCACGGTTTTAAAAGTAGCTACTGCCCTTTTGCGAGGTACATGTAGCATGAGCTGTAAAAACTCCAACCGCTGTCGACACCAAACTGAAGGCATTGTTTTGGGTGGAAGTTGATTTTGGTGAGGGAGGGTGAGGAGAGGCTTGAGCATATAAGCCAAGCTTGCTCTCTCTCACCAGGCAAAGTTTTGTCATCATGACATCCAGTCTAGTTTTCATCCATAAGTTTTAAAGTTGCTAGATTGCTTGGGGTGAGAGTGAGGGGGAACAGAAGGAGCAACATTAAATACACTTCATATGACAAGGTGCTTGGGGTTGACAGCATAGGAAGAAAAAGCTGGTAATGGTAGCTGGCTAGCATTCAGACTAAAGGCAAGGTAGCCCTAAACCAGTGGTTTCCAAACCAGGGTTCGTGACCCAAACAATGGCCATGTGGATGTTCCTGAGGCTCACGAGAACGTCTTGGGAAAAATATTTGTTGTTTTCTGAGTCTGGACTCACCTGGCTCCAGTGGATGCAGACAAGCTGCTGGTGGTGCCCCTCCCTCTGTAGAGCAGGCCTTTTGCAAGGCATCAGGTGGCCTCAAGGAGCCTCTGGGGTCTGATGTGCCCATCAAGAGGCGCAGCGAGTTCGGTGGGAGCGGCTGTGGCAATTGAGTGAATGATCTGGGAATGTCTGACCCCAGTGTGTTAATTTTACCCAAATTAATTGTGTTTTTTTACAGTTACAGCAAGTCCTCACTTTAAGTCATTCCGTTTAAAATTGTTTCGTTTTAAAGTTGATGGGGAAATGCTATAAGAACATTTCTGTTTATCAATTAAAATGGGTAAAATTGGTTTTATTGTAAGTCGTTTCGCTTAAAGTTGCAGTTTCCAAGAAGAACCTATCAGCAACTTTAAGTGAGGACTTGCTGTATTATTATTATTATTATTATTATTATTATTATTATTATTATTATTATTATTAATAATAATAATAATAATAATAATAATACAATATAATAATAATAACAACAACAACAACATGTACGAACTCTGTGGTTGCTGGACTAAGAGAGAAACGTTCACGGTCAAAAATGTTTGAGAAACACTGCCCATTGCAGCCCATCTACCATGAATTTTCTGCTTTAATAGCTGCATTAACTCCACAGTGGTCCACATGTAATGAATATGATCAGTCTCTAGATTCTAGACACTAGTATCATCTGAAAAGTCTCTTTGATTTCACGATACTGTTGAGGAGTAATTAAGAAACCTTCTGGTTCATATGGAACTGAACTGGGATCCTCAGGGGATTATAAGAAAGGGCCTACTTCTCAGTCCCTTCTTAGGGCTAAACTAGATCTGATCAGGGTGTCACATTTGTTTATTCATGTGTACGTTTCATTCATATATAATCTCTGAGCATCTAATTTTTACAAGAAAAGATGTGTGTGGGTGTGGGGAGCTGAACCTTCCCACTTTCCCTGCCTTATCTTGCTGCCCTGCCCTCTGCCACTTCAAATACTTCTCTCCCAGCCTGGCTTACTTCTGGTATTTGTGTCAGGCTGGAATAAAAGCACCTGAAGGAACAGACCATGAGAAGGTAAGTCAGGGGAGGGTTCTGTTCCCGATATACTTTAACCCCCCCCCCTTCATACATGGATGGAGCAGATGCATTAACAACAAATGTGTCTGCCCCTGTCACATCTAGTTTTTTGACCCCTACTTGCACTAGCAAAATTCCAAGTGTTGTAAATACTTATCTTAAGTTCAGGAAATTGGCCAAGAAAATCTGTGTTGCATTCAAAGATAAACAGCTATTGTACATATTACACAAAAATTAGATGGTAGATTAGTAGTAGAATTCTGGGCTGTAGTACCACATTAGACTGTTGGTAGGGGGCATATACTGTATTTGAATGTGCTTCCACATAAAAGGTTCTCAGCTTGTAGAACTTTAACACTCCAGGAAGAAGGGTTAACAGAGCTTTCTCCCTGGTGTGCTTATTTTCTATATGCAGGGATCTTTTTATGTGGGGAAACTTACCCCACTTGCAGTAGAGGATTCCCTTGGAATAGCTATGCCTTTTAAGAAATTAATGTGACGTCAGGGTTGTATATTTTTGTTATAACATAAAGGTTTTCTCTAGTCTTCATGGCTAGAAATGTAGTGTGTTTCAGAACTAGAAGCTGAGCATGTCAGGATTATTTTAGGCTTTTATGAGGTACTGGAGAATATTATATGCTCTTTATTATAACAACTGATAAATGGAATGAAATGGATGGGCCTCTAGTTTATGGACAGTTTTTTTTTCTTGAAAAAAGGACAACCAATGTACTTAAGATTGATACAACTATTTACATGCGAGCACCACTTTCACAACTGCCTAATAATGCACCCTTTTGTTTGAAGATGCAACTGAAATGAAGTTAAATGATTGAAGTGAAGTGAATGATTGGTGGATAAAAACAGAATCAAGTGATTTAGTACCTGCATCTTATAGCTCTTGGCTATACTGTACTGAGTTTGCTTGAATTTCCAAGCTTGTCTTATTCCTGTTTCATGACCTGCTCTGTTCATACACTACCAAGAAACAGAAAAGATCCACATCAGTTGCTCTTTAGTAATGCATGAACCAACTCTCAGTTTTGCCAGGACTGTTTTGGATTAGCAGTTCAGCTTGGAACTCCTAACACCACTAGGCTGCACTTCCCTCTCCATCCCCCCCCCCCATACCCATTGCTACAGATCTGGTAGAAGTTTGATACCACTTGGAGAACTCTCTGCTTCCCTAAAGAGGAGGTTCTTCTCACATTGTGTCATATCCCTGCTATTATCTAGCTCAGTGGTGGCCAACTCGTGGCACACCATGTGGCACATTTTATGTAGATAATCTTGAGCGTGCCACTTAAAATAAATAAATAAATAAATAAATTTAAGGTAATTAAAATATTTAAAGCACAGTGACAGCACAAGAAGAATAAGGCGCAGTGGGGTGCAGAGACCTCCTCTAGTGTCACAGGCTTGGAAAGGTGTGCTGGGGTCAAGAAAGAGGGACTTCAGTGCTCAGCTTGAGCAGGAACAGCAGCACATGCCACTTCAAAAGGCTCGGCGTGCCACTAAGTGGCACCCGTGCCATGGGTTGGCCACCTATGATCTAGCTCCTCTTCCTGCAAAAGCCAGTCTGCTTCAATCTGGGCATAACAATTAATATTGCTAGTTTACAAAGGTAGTGTGACCCCATTCAGCAAATTGCTCCATGTGGAGTGGGAAAAGGAAAAAGAAGGGCAGCACCCAAAGAACAAAATGAGTCCGAGCAATGGGAGACAACACTTCAAAATGATGGTCGTAAGTGGAACGTTTTTTATATAAGAGCTGGTGTAGTAGCATAGCGGTTAAGACTGAGTGATGAACCAGGACTTCCCTGGTTCAAATCTTTCCTTTAGCACAAACTCATTAGCAGCCTAATCCTGTGTAACTCCTCCTGGTGCCGCGCCAGTGGGGTGTGCACTGTATCCCACGGAGGAATTTCAGGCACTGGTGTTCTCCTCTTGGTAAAGGAACATTTGTTCCTTTACATTGGTTACCCTTGCCCAGGGTACGCCTGCAACATCTGAATGGGTCTCTTTGGACCTGCGCCAGTGATTTAGCTGCCGCCGATTTAGCTGCCGCCAGTGCCGCCCCTTTCCTGGCTTTGATCCACCCCATCCTGTTCTCAGCCCCGTTCCTCTCCTCTCCACACTGCCTCCCTCCCACCCCTCATGCTGACTTACCCCCCCCCCCCCGTGCTGAAGCCAGGGCTCCTTGTGACAGTTGTAAAGGACCTTACGTTGCCGGAATGCTAGTTCCAGCAGTATAAAGCCATTACTATTACAACTGGGCCATAGGAGGGCAGTAGTCCACTCCCTCTAGGCCTCAGCTCTCCATTTGTTTTAGGGGGATAACAATGCACTGATCTTACAGGGTTGTTGTGAGCCTGTGAGGACAACCTCAAGACGATACATGTGTAGTGCTTTGCTCATTCAGAAAGTGCTATGTAAATGTTAAGTATTATTGTGGTGTACAGTATGGTGTGCCTCAGGCATTTCAGTTTTTATAGTCTTCTTCAGGGGCATTAGGAAACATAACAAAACAGTCACTCTGTGTACCACAGATGGGAATCTTAAAGTTTCTGCTGCCTCAGCTGTTCTGCTTGTCCAGGGGCCTCTCCACTCCTGTCCCTTTTAAGCTGGACTTAGCCCACTTTCACCAGCTCAGATCCCAGGCTCTCCATGTTCCACATCCTTGTCCAAACACCTGTCCGTCAAAGTGTCTGAGCATGTGGTCTGTGCATGGTGAATGGCTCCCTCAGGCCCGTTTGCTGTGCTGCACATCTGAGGTGCTTATCAGGGGAGCAAGGTCAGTCTCTCTGTCATTTTGCTTGGACCCGCGCATGCAAATTCCTTCGTGCAAAAGAAATGGAGGTCTGCCTCCACGAAGCACAACAGTGGCGAGGTGATGTTTTGCAGTTGGTGAGGAAGATTTGTGAGGCTCCTTGAGGCGTGGAGGTCAGGTCAGAGGTAGAAGCCCAGTCACCCTTTACCGGAGGCTTTTGAAATAACAGGGCAGATTCCTGGTGAGGGGCCTTTCTGTCCTCCCGTCCCATTCCCATTGACACAAAGCAGATTGCCTGCCCCCAGCTGTTCCTTCTGTCACATTACAAATGAGATGTTGAAAGGCAACTCTCGGACTTCAGACAGCTTTTCTCTTTCTGTGTCATACTGCCCGTCAATTAATGTCAAACAATGATGTTGTATAACGATTTTATATGTTTCTAAAGAGCAGGGCCCTATCTGAGGAAAAGTCATACTTCTATGGGGTGCAACAGTTTGTGAGCTGAGCAGGAAAGAAACTGGAGCAGTGGGGGGGAGGGGAGAGGGGCTGTGAAAAAGTTCTCCTTTGTCCTCAAAAAGCACACTGATCTAACACTTTTTCAGTGTTAAAAGGCTTCTGCAAAGGAAAATCCTGCTTCACCAAGCTTTTAGAATTCTCTGAGAACTAACGCATAGATAAGGACAACCTGGAAGACATATAGGTAGACTTACCATAGTCCCAGATATGGCTGGGACAATCCTGGTTCGGGAGCTCAAATCCCGGTCTCCCGGCCGGTCTCCTCATTGTCCCAGCCAGCTGGGACATTCCCCCGACGCAGCGCTAATGCACTGCATCTTCTTCCAGCCTCGCACACATCTGCGCGAGGCTGGAAGCACTTTGAAAATGTCCGAGTTCACTCGGACGTTTTCAAGCCCTTCCAGTCTCGTCGCATACTCACGTGAGGCTAGAAGCTCTCCGAAACAGCCCGAGTGACCTCGGACACTTTCCGAGACCTTCTAGCCTCGCGCAGGTGCGCGAGGCTGGGACAAAGTCCCTGCCCCAGCCAACATCACTTCCGCCCCCCCTGTGACCGGGGGGGGGGGATTTGGTAAGCCTACATATAGGTGAACTCCCAAAAAGCTTTCGACAAAGTCCTTCACCCAAGACTCTTGAGGAAACTTAACTTAGCAGTCATGGGATAAGAGGACAAGTCCTCATGAATTGGTAAATGGCTAAAGAACAAGAATTGGGGAGTAAACAGGTAATTCTCACAATGGAAGGAAGCCGTGAGGGCCCCAAGGATGTGTGTGGGGCTCAATGCTGTTTAATTTTATAATAAATGATCTGGGATCATTCATGGTGAACAGTGAGATAACCAAATCTGTCGGCAACACCAACTTATTCATGATGGTGAAAACTCAACAAATATTAGTTGAGGGGGCAAGTGGAGGAAGGGAAACTGTTGGCTTTCATGCCCTACTTGTGGGCAGTTTGGAAGCGCCTGAGTGGCCACTATTGAAAACATGATGCTGAACTAGATGTTGTCCAGCAGGGCTCTTTTTTGTGTATTCTCAAAGGATGTAAACTGAAACAGAGCAATTCGAGTTTGTCCATTTCTAAACTTAGTTATTTAGAGCAACTAAGCATCTGATCTTTTATATTCATTCTCATCAAGAATGAGTGATTCGTCAAAGATCTCTAGAGCTGTATACTGGGATAATCAAAGCCATATGATTTTCTGTGTGCAATCTGTCATTTCTGTCTCTGCCTATCATCCAATTTAGCCATTTGCTCATGCCTGTAAATCTTGAGCTACCCAAGAGTTGTAAGGCATGATGAATGAACTGAAATAGGCTTTACATTTGTGTGTTTCTACAAAATGAGTCTTGTGGTATTTAGCTCTTCCTATAATATCCAACAGTTCACTATTTTAGGTACTATAGCAATTTTTGTTTTGTTCTTGTTTTCTTTATTAGCTCCACACAAAATTGCAGCTTTTTTCAAGTAGGGTCCCTGTACTTTTTATAGTGTTATGACAGGCAGAAATCAAACAGGTGACGCCTCCCTCCCCATCCCAGAGATGTAGTAGTAAAGTAAGCATCACGTGCAGATGCTACAGACTTAGGTGTCTTCAGAAAAAAGGAGGCAATTCTGTACACACAAGGCTACTTTGAGCATTTTGCATGGGTTTTTGTTTGAGCTAATAAGCTAGCTGCAAAGCCTAAGTTCAGAATAAGCATTCTATGAGCTGCCTAGTGATACAGACTAATCCCAGGCATGTCTACTCAGAAGTAAGTCCCATTATAGTCAATGGGGCTTTCTTCCAGGTAAGTGTGAATAGAATTGCAACCATAGTGTGGGTACAGGTATGTGCCGCATAATAACTACATTCCGGGCAACAATGGATTGCATTATTTGCATATATGACAGTAGTCCCATAAGATTAAATTTATTAAATTGCTCACCCCTGCTTCCGAGGCCACCATCCTGTTATTTGACAATGAGCTTGTCAGTCTTGTAAATTTTTGATCTATGTCAGTGGTTCCCAAACTCCTGGGAAGGCTCTACGCTGCTCTAAGTGGCAGCGGGGCCTTCCCAGGGGTCGCGACGATGCACCCGGGATCACGCCGCCGCGCCCGCGCCCGGGATCGCTCTTTTTACCTGCATTGGTGGGCAGTGGGTGTCCGGCGGGGTGTGTGGGGAGCCTGAGGACCCTTCCGCAGGCCTCCCCAAGCGTCGGAGCAGCGTAAAACCGGAAGTAAGTTGCGATCGCATCGGAGCGCTGCTCCGACGCTTGGGCAGGCCTGCGGAAGGGTCCTCAGGCTCCCCACACACCCCGCCGGACACCCACTGCCCACCAATGCAGGTAAAAAGAGCGATCCCGGGCGCGGCGGTGGCACGATCCCGGGCATGCCGTCGTCGTCACCGCGGGTTGTCATGCCCCTTAAGGGCATAGCAACCCTTTGTTCCCGGCTGGGGCATCGCGACGCCCCAGTTAGGGAACCACTGACTATGTCAAAGACACTCAGAGCAGACAGTGATTGATTTTGAGAATGGCCAATGAAAGGAGACATTGTTGAACTAGGAGAAGAGTGAAGTTACCCAATGAGGGAGCAGGAACTATTCTGAGGTGGGTCCTGTGTGCCCTCTTCTGTATCCGTGGTGAAGGAAAATAAGCAAAGGAGGGCCTGGCAAGATGAAAAACATGGGTGCCTGTACGTTGCCTATTTAAGCCCTGTACTTTGTGCGATGGGTATACATTCTGAGAGATGACTCGTTAGGCACTATGATGTTCACACAACGACGAAATCATCTAATGATGCATTTCTCAAAACGTATACCCGTCATTAAGTGATGCATACCTGTATTTGGACCACTTTCTTTTTCACAACTTGTGTCTCTTCTATTTATTTTATTTTAAAAGATTTATATGTTTTATATATAAAACTCCTTTCCTACCAGGAGGCAGCCCAAGGCAGCGTACAAAGTATTAAAGCAAAAGCTTGTGCTGAATTAACTGTGTTGTTTTTTGCTGTTTTAGAGCGCAATCCTGGAACTCCGGCCAGCGACGGAACAAGCATTCCGTTGCCGGAAACCGTACAAATGTGCCGTAAAGCACGTTCGCGATGACTCCGGAGTAAGGGAAGCTGGCACAAGGCTGGCCTCCCCCACTCCGGCGTCAGATATCCACGTGGACGGCGGCGGAAGGTAAGCGCTCCGTCGCTGGCCGCGTGGGTGGTCCTGCCGGGCGAGGGAGGGGGCAATTGGCCTAGCTGGCCCGGGAGGGTGCGGGAGATGGCGTCAGCCATATCCCCATCCCCGCCGAGTCAGCTACGCTGTTACACGGCCTTCTCTATTTCCGCCAGCTATTTAGCTGGTGGAAATCCAAGGAGGCCGATAGGGCCGGCCCGAGTTTACACTCGGGGAAGGGGATGAGCGTCCCCTTCCCCGGGTAGACCTCCGGCCCGGCACGTGACGGGCAGCCTGTGTACAGGATCCGGTGGGTGGCCCTGGGCTGCTGGCCAGATCCTTAGTCAGGATTGCGCTGTTAGTCTGATTGAGAAGAACATGACCCAATACTGTACTGGAATTCCATTACTGTATTTACCAAGGCAGCATCAAGTGAGAACATGACAGCGACCAAGGAGCGGGACAGTGTTCCTCTCTTTTGATGTTTCAATAAGTTTTCAACTTTGGGATATGAAAAGTAAGAGAAGCCCTGCAAAGCACATTAAGATTTAAATCGTTTTCTTCCTGCTGTAAATGTGTCACCTCAGGTACACAAAATCTTTCATATAACAGGATTTTCAAGCTTTGTCAGCAAATGCATCCCCTCTAAAGATGAAATCTCTATTTACTCCACTAATGTGAATTTATTAGCATGTTAACAGGGTTGTTTCTGCCAACAAGTACTGCTCCAAAAAAGAGGTCCTTTCTCCAAAGAATGTCGTGATTAATTTATGCATACTGTATACTACTGTAACTCTGGCTGCAGCTCTTACTGAAGCTGCTACATTGCATAGGGGTGGTTAAGAACATGAGATACAGGCTGCAAGTCTTCAGTTCAAATCTCAGTTCAGCCCTGACCTTGTGGGGTGTCCTGGGAGGGGGAGTGGAAGGGAAGCAGTCTTTTGGCCGTATGCGTTCCATGTCTGTGCGTGTACATGTATGTGCCTGAGAATCGGGGTGTGCTCCATCCCCTGAGAGATTTAACCCCATGGGAAGGGGACGAAACCTGAAGAATTCAACGTGCACAAGTATTCTCACTAACTATATACTTCACATCTTCACAAAAGATAAACTTGGGACAAAATATTGTCAGTGTTTTACTAAGGGCAGGTTCCAGAAAATAGGACCTGTCAAATTGTGACCATTGGAGCATATATCATGGTAACAGGATCCACCAACTAATAATGCAAGGTTTGTCAAAGTCTGTTTAGTTCTTTTCTCTAAATTTGTTCTCTGGCTTCTAGCTTGTAAAATTCCTGTATTCAGTTTAATAATTCTCTAGCCTTCAATATGTGAAATTAACATCAATACCCTTTTTTTTTTCACTGAAGTCATTTTCCTGAGAGTTTAACAAAAGAGGGGACAAAAAGAAAATACCAAAAAGTAAGCACCTGATGTCTGTATTTATGGAAAACTGATGTTGTGGCCACAAAATCCTATACATTTATTTATGATGTATTCAGAAATATAGTACAGACAAAAGAAAATATATACAGACAAAAGAAAATATTTCTTTACCCAGCGTGTAATTCATCTGTGGAACTCCTTGCCACAGGATGTGGTGATGGCACCTGGCCTGGATGCCTTTAAAAGGGGTTTGGACAGATTCATGGAGGAAAAGACCATCACAGGTTACAAGCCATAAGCAACCTCCTGGTTTTAGAAGTGGGTTTTCTCTGTGTCAGGTGCAAGGGAGTGACAACGGGAAACAGGTTATCTTGTTGTCTTGTGCTCCCTGAGGCATCTGGTGGGGCCACTGTGTGCGGGAAGCTGGACTGGATGGGCTTTTGGCCTGATCCAGTGGGGCTCTTCTTATGTTCTTATGTTAGTATTTTAGCTGTTATCCTGGAGTTACCTTTTCACCATGTATATTTTGTAAGTTAGCAGAACATCATTCTCTCTCAGTAATTTCTCCACTATTACTGCCACTTTGACTTTCTGCCACTTTCTGATTCTTACCACTAAAATATCCTTGACTTCAAAGCAATTGGCAGCCCAATCCTAACCAATATTCCAGGGCCGATGCAGCTGTGCCAATGGGGCGCACGCTGCATCCTGTGGTGGAGGGGCAGTCAAGGAGGTCTCCTCGGGGCTGCATTGCGGTTGCATCAGAGCTGGAAAGTTGGTTAGGATTGCACTGTAAATGATTAATATTGGAAATAAAGTATCACAGACAGACCTCATGTTACATCAAGAGTTTTCGCTCCTTCACAGTCCTATATTTCCTCTTGAAACCACTGCTTTGTGTACATCTTTGTAGATCTTAGACCAGAAGCCAGGTGTCAGAGGTCTGCCAGGTTGGGTGCTATCTGAGGGCCACACTCATCAGAGGGCCCACCTGGCCAGGGCAACTCCTGAACCCTCAGTCAGTACTAGTGGTAGCATCCAATGCACCATCGGGGGCTCCATGCAGGGCTTTGCCCCGGGCCCCTAACAACCTGGTGTGGAAACTGTCAAGCAAGCGATTACCGTATAAGCATTGCTGATGAGATTTTGTGCTCCCTAACGCTTAAAAACACTTCAGTCTTAAAAACATTTTTTTTTGCAATACAAAACTTCCCTTCTGCCTCCCTTTCCTTCTTTTTGAAAGGTTATCTCCTATTCTGCCTCCTAAGTTCTTGGTAATTAAAACAGGGAAGTTCTCATGCAGGGTTGGTCTGAAGATTCAAATTTTGTAAGGGCCATGGAAGTGCTCTCAGATGTCACTCCCATGATGAAAATCCAAATATAATCGCAAAAATGCATCAGCAGGTATCAGATTCTCTCTGAGTAAATATGCATAGGATCAGGATGCATGTTTAGCTGGTGGAAAATTACTCTCCAGTAATCTAATGACATTGGCTGAGAAAGGAGAGGAGGGTTAAATCCTAGTAACCTGTAGAGTGGAAGCAGTCCGCAGAGATGGTGAGATAAGGATAGCTTGTTTGGATAAGAGCAAATGTGTATGTAATCCCTTAATCCTCCTGTAACTCATTTTTTTTAAAATGCAAAAGAGGGATACCACTTACCCCCCTCCCAGGGACCATTATACAAAGTTCAGTAAGCATTGTTGACTCCAAGATTCTTGGATAAGACAGAGATGCAAACAAGAGCATCGTTTTGTATATTCCATTGAAGGATTAATGAAGCTGCCGCTGGGTTTTCTGGTAACAGATGACTAGACTGGTCAAAATATAAACAAAAGGAGTTCGTCTTTGAGGTTTTCAGTCAGAGCCTGACTTGCTAATCTCCAAGATCTCCAAATCAAGTTAATTGGGTTTTGTCTGACTGCTTACTATACAGTAGCTTAGCGCAGTTACCCAAAGTGATGCAGTGTTTGGACTCCATTGGTGATGATGTGTGTTTATTTTTTTCTTCAGAATACAGCTTTGACACACACATACATTTTGTTTCCATACATTACTAATGATAGATTCCTCTCTCTCTCTCTATATATATATATATATATCCTGTGTCAGTCTTTTCCCGGAGACAGGCAGTCTGTGTTGTTTTAATGAAATGGAAAAAGATTAGCAGAAGGAGTTCTACTTGGGGCTTTGAACAAAAAGGAAGGATTTTGACTCACAGGCTAGAAGGCATTTTAATCTTTTCAGTAAGCCTTTTCTCCTGGGTGCTGCGCCGTCTCCCATGTATTTTACTTTGCTATATCAAGAAGAGGAGCATTGGTCTGCATGGGAAGGTAATGGGGAGAGAGAAAGAGAAGAGCTATACTACACCTCTAGGGACTTCTCACAGCTTGACGTGTAATGTGATGGCAGATCTTTCAAGTCTGCGGTGACCACAGTTCCTGGTTAGCTCGTATTGACTTTACCCATCCTGTGGTGGGCTCCACATTTCATGTACTCATGTTTCATGTATCATATTTCATGCTGGGAATATGATAAGCTTTGCATGTGGTAAACTGAGTCCATGCCCAGGTACGTGCAGCTTTATACAACCTTTTGAGTTCTGCATATGTGGGGAATGGTCATCCTGGGCTGACCTCCCCCCCCCCCCCAAAAAAAGCAGGGCTATCACAGTTTCAAAATGTCACATCAGTGATCACACTACATCACATTATGTCACATCACATCATCTACTATGAACTGTAGAGGCAGAAGTCACAATGCAGGACTAGATTCAACTTAGGACTCAACAATGCAGGACTCTGTTCAACTTAGTTTAGAAGCCAAAGCAAAAACGAATATGCCTAGGTTTTATCTAGTTTTTGCATGGGGCTTGAAAAAAAGGTCACAAAGTGGTTTTACATAACAAATGTAAAACAGAAATGCAGAACATATGAAGGGATCTTTTGCTTAAAAGATCCCTGGGAAACGCTACTGTGGATAAAGCAAAAAAAAAATCTTTAAAGAGGTTTGAAGGTTTGCATTGAGTTTTATTTATGATGATGATGATGATGATGGAATCCCCCCCCCCTGCAAAAATCAGTGAAAGAAAAGGGGGAATCCACTACTATGTTCCCTTGAGGTTTATAGTTGTGGTTGTACAAGTGATCCGAATGTGTGTAAAAACAGGCCTCTTTTGATATCGCAGCTCCCATATGGAGTTCCATCTTGATGCAAACGATACCCCTCCAAATGAGGAATTCCACATGTTATTTTGAGGTTGGCCATGCTGGACCACCCTGGTTACAGCATGATTTGAGTCAGCAGACAAAGAACAGCAAAGCAGTGTTCAGTGCTGCACCCCAAAAAGGGGATATTTTGTAATGGATTTTATTCATCTTTCATAGGTTGCCACTTACTGACCAAGCAGACACATGATTTGTGTGCTTCCAACCCTGATCTGCCCCCAGCCTGATCCAATCTCTGCCTAACAGCGACGATAGACATTCTGCAGAGCGCTGTTGCCCACACACGGCCTTCTGGGCCTTGCGCTGGTGGCCACTCTCCATAGGACAGCGGAGTGGCTGTGGCACCAGTGGCCCTCGCGATGCGCTGATGGATTGCGAGATCCGTTAGCATAGCGAACCAATAGGATTGAGTTGTAAGCAGTGTTGAATCACTATATGAGCAAGATTATGATGAAAATGGTGATCAATGTGATCATTTCCATCTCTATTTCTCATGGCTTTTTACCCGTCAAATCCTAGACAATTGAGAATTATTGCTGGCGATGAAAATTTGAAATCCTATTTAATGTGATGCTGTTTTTCTACTTGATGTAGCCTTTTGATGAAGATCTAGCAACTAATAGATGGCAGTTAAGAGCTCACTTCTGGGATTGCAGAAATCCTAAACCTTTTTTTTTAGGATTGCAGCTTTCATTGCATATAGTTTGAGCAAGATCCAGCGGCGTCACTGGGTGGCGTGTCAGCCCCGGCAGGAGGTTGGCGTGTCACCCACCCCTGCGTCACCCCCTCCCCCCGCTGTTGCCGCATCAACCACCACTGCCGCCTGGTACGAGCTGGGAGAGGGTGACGACGCGTCTTCTTCGGCCAGCGGCTCGGCCGCTTCTGACTAGGCCAAAAGCAGTGTTCTTTGCGCATGCGCACAATGCCATTTGAAGCCTCTTGCCCTCAGTGGCATTGTGTGCATGTGCAAAACCCGGCACTTTTGGCCTAGTCAGAAGCAGCTGAGCTGCCGGCCGAAGAAGACGCGTTGTCACCCTCTCCCGGCTCGTACCGGGTGGCAGCAGGGGTTGACGTGGCGGCAGCAGGGGTTGACGGCGAGCAGTTCATACGGACTGGGGGGGGTTGACCTACACATAAGTGGAATAGAAACCTCTCTAGCCAAGTATTCTGTAGGAAAAGGGTCTCTCGCCACTTGTTTTCCCCATGCTTTTGTAAGAGAAGAAAGATTAACACCCCAATCCTATGCATGCGTATGCAGAAGTAAGTCCTATTGTGCCCAGAGAGACAGGCAGCCTCATCCTGCGTAACGTTAGGGCCTAAAGCATCACAAACACACTTGCAACGAGTCGGGAGTAAGTGGTCTGGCACCGCTCACTCTGCTGTGGAACTCACCTGACGCCGGCCGCCGCAGATAAGTCTCGCGCCGGTCAGCATGAGGACGGGTAGGGGTGGCAAGGGAGGGGGGCCATTGGCCAGCCCAGGGTGGGAGGTGGCAGGGATATCGGTGGTGATATCCTAAGCCCCTTCCCAGCCCGCACCAGTACTACACAGCCTCCCCGAATGTACGCCAGCTCTGGATCTGGTGTACATCCAAGGAAGCCCATAGGCCCTGGGTTTGCCTACACCTGCGGAAGGGGATGAATGTCCCCTTCTCCTGAGGTGCGGTCTAGCAGTGCCAGGATAGCCCAGAATGGCCTCAGGATAAACAGCCGGCCCTTTTGGCCGGCACTTAAACTTCCACAGGATTGCGCCGTTACTCTCAGGAAAGTGTGCCTAGGATTGCTGCATAAGAAACTAATACCACAATCCTATGCATGTCTACTCAGAAGAAAGTCCCATTGTGTTCAGTGGGGCTTACTCCCAAGAATGTGTGTATATACGATTGAAGCCTAAGATATGTATGAATGCCCAGAAAATCCCACCCCTAGCAATCAGTGGTTTTGTGGTTTCACAAATACACTGCCAGTCACTCGGGTTATGATTTGCCTCTGCTACACAGACTCTGCTGTATATATAGACTCATGTACAGAGACATCTGTACATGAGTCTGTGTTTAAACACTGTACATGTGTTTAAACACTTACATCTGTACATGTGTTTAAACACTTTACAGCCTGAAAAATGATCTGTTTCTACACAAATTCAAACTCAGTTCTTAAGGGCACATGTAGACAGTGGCACATACACTTAAGCAACATGAAATGTTTGTCCCCAAATGTATTTAGTATAGGTATTTAGTACAGGTATTTGAATTCCTAGCCTTGAATAGCCAGAACCCATTTTTTCTCTCTTTTCTCCCCTCCCACCTTCTGTATAGTACCAGGGATAAGCTAATTAAAGGCTAGCAAGAAACCAGCTTTCTGAGGTCATCTCTGCTGTCAGCCCTCCCACTCCATACCCAGAAAGGATTTTTAAGTATTCATTGGAAATCTCCCATGGATTTAACTTCTTCCTTTGTTTTGTTTCACAGTAAAAGCTTGATTGAAAGTGACTGTGGCAGCAGTAATGCCTGGCTGAGTTTGGAGAAAACAAGCTCCGGGTCCATTTAGATGTTTCATTTGAAAGAAGCTTCCATTATCTCCCATTAGGAGATATTGGTAGCAAGAAGCCCTTTGTGTATGTGCATGCCTTGGGATTTCAGTATCTTTTAACAGGCAGTCAATACTTTTTGCAAAAACATCACAACTTGTCCTTGAACTTTAAAACGTTAATAAAAATGCAACTTTCCAGGTACAGGTTGCTATCGATAGGGAGGGACTGTCAGCTGTTGAACCAGATCTTTTAGTGGTGATTTATTAACTGTTTGATCTGCAGCAATCAGCAAGTATCTTGAGCTGCTGGTAAGGGCATAAGAGCAGAGCATATCAGTTTTTTTCCGGTTATCGGGGGCTCCTGAAATAAAGTGACCAGATAGAAAGGAGGGATGAGGTCCCTGTAGTTTAATAATTGAGTGGAAGAGGAGATATCAGTAGGTATTGTCATGTAGAGGTGAGAAAACTTGATGAAATGTGCTCTTCCATACACCTGGTGAAGGAGGAGAAGATGAAGAAGACAAAGAAAGGGAAGCTGGCAATGCAAAGACTCACCATCACCACCTCTGCCTGCTACTGCCTCTTTAAGCAGCTTGGACTGTGCCCCTCCTTCCCTCACAGTGGCCATAGAAACACCAAATGCCCTCTGAGGAGGAGGAGGGTAAAAGAAACAAGCATTTCCCCGCTCCAACCTTTTTCTATTGTAATGATTTCCCATTTTTTTGATTTTCTGTAAATGCTTTGGGACCCTTGTTGGTTGAAGGGCAGGGTACAAATACTTTAAATAGCTAAGTGGTAAATAAGGTAAAGGTGACCCCTGACAATTAAGTCCAGTCGTGTCCGACTCTAGGGTGTGGTGCTCATCTCCATTTCAAAGCCGAAGAGCCAGCGTTGTCCGAAGACGCCTCTGTGGTCATGTGGCCGGCATGACTCTCCTTGCTGCAGCGCGTAGCATGCAGCTGGAACACGCGCTGTTTACCTTCCCGCAAGCGATACCTATTTATCTACTCACATTAACATGCTTTGGAACTGCTAGGTTGGCAGGAGCTGGCCAAGCAACGAGTGCTCACCCCGTTGTGGATTCGAACTGCCGACCTTTCGATCGACAGCTGTTTAGCGTACTGCGCCACCCGACAGCTGTTCAGTGGTTTAACCCACTGCGCCACTGTGACGTCCATCTCCCCTGGGTGGGCTAACTGGGGTCTTCGACGGGCGAAGCGATCGCTGCAGGTAAGTGCCGTTGAGTTCCCGGGGCCCCGAGTAAATAAAGAAGAGGACTTACGTGTAGCCTTTTGGATGTTGTTTAATCGAGATAATGTTTTAACATTCATGGGGACCGTGTTACGCCACAGGACCCCGAGCATTGTTCCCTTTAAATCACAAAGATTTTCTCCTTTTCCCTTTTTCAGCAACTTCCCTTAGAGGTTGCAGGGGAGGTGGTCTCCACACTGGGGGTTTTCTCTGAGGTGGCCACACCATAGACTTCCCCCACTCCCATAGCCTTCCCAGGCGTGAAGGTTGGGGATCCTCAGGAGGTACAGTATTTCCCACCGTCCCTGGTTCTGGCAGGCTTCTCCTCGTCCGGTTACCCTGGCCCTTGCTGTCTTCCCAGGCCCTTCTTTCCTGTGTCTCCCTAGAAGGAGGCCGTTGGTCCAGACTCAGGAGCTCCCTGGACCTGCCTCCTCCTTCAGCAGCTCCTGAGCTCCTTATGAACTCCTGGCTAGCTTGCCCTGGTCCCACCCCTTCCGGGGGCGTGGTTTCCCTGAAGTCTTGTTCCCGCAAGACTTGGTCTGCTCTGGCCTCTGCAGCTCTAAAAGGGACAGTGCTGCTTTCAGCCCCAGCCTAGCCACAGTGGCGAGGCTGTAGGTGTAGCCGCCTTCCCTCTTTGCCCAGGCCTCCCTCAGCCTTTGCCCCTCATTCCAAGACAGGGCCTGGCGAGGTTCCCTCCCTGTTTGGGAAGGCAGATCCTCTTCCTCTCCCCGTTAAACTGGTGGGTATCTCCTCATGTTTTGGTGGTCCTTTCCACCCTTGTGCCCGGTTGGCAGTCCTGCCCGCCGGATCTCTATCCTCTCCCGAGGGGGAGGGATGACAGCCACCCGTTGGCCTAAGTGGTAAATAGTAGGTAAATAGGTACAGTAAGTGATACATCAGATTCCTCTCTTCTCTTGCATTTGATGAGCGGCAACAAGGACAAATGGAGGGAACTACAGATCTGACCTTAGTATCTGCGGGGGTTTGGTTCCTGCGGATGTCAAAAACTGTGTGAAATGAAATCTGTGGTGGGGAGGCTGGGGTGGCGCCTTTTTTTCCCCAGCTTTGCCAGGACCACTGTCTGCTTCGTGACTCCCACGCGCTTTCTAAGTACTCCAAACTGCAGCAAACAGTAATAAAAAAGCAATCAAAAGCTACTTCTGGTTGCGACGCGAAACTGGAAGTCACTTTTGATTGCAGTTTTTTTAAACTGTTTGCTGCAGTTTGGAGTACTAGAAGGCACACGGGAGTTGAGAAGCGGGCGGTGGGCCCAGCGCAGCTGAAAAATAAGGTACTATGGTACTGCCATCACCCCCAGTTGGACTCTACTTCCAGGGTTAGCTATCCATGTTGAGTCAAATCCATGGATGGCTAATCTGCGGATACTGAGGTCAGACCCGTATGTACACCACCATGAGCTCCTTGGAGGAAGGGCAGTATATAAAAAAAGTGATAAAGATGTAGAGACAACTGTCTTCCAGCTCTCTTCTCTCCACAAATGTAATAACAGAGAGTTGAAAGGCACTTTGTGATCAGTTATGATATCTCCTGTTTTGTTTTTTTTAGGTTGGTTTATGTTTTTATTTTATTTTTTTAGTTGAGTGTAAGCTGCCTTGAACACCCACTGAGGGGAGGGAAAGGCAGACTAAAAATATGCTCAATAAATACATAAATAACGTGATCAGCATAAAGTAAAACCTGCAACTTCTCTTCGTAATGGCAGGTGGGCAGAAGCTTTCCTCATTTAATTCAGAAATTATATTATTTAAACACAAAAATTAAGCAGCAAAGGTGTGGGAACACTATGTGTTAGTAGTTGAGATTTGGGGTGAACTCTGAATTGAAGCCCAAGTACTCTTGCAATCCGGGGCTTCTGAGAATATGTTAGAAACATTCCTCTTTTTTAAAAAAACAACTATCTAGCCTTCCTGTGAAAATATCCTAAGTTCCTGCTTCTGCTTGCGTAAGGGGTCTTACATGCACAGAAGTGATAGTGTAAGTTGGTCGCACACAGAAATCCAAATGGAACCCCCATTAGACTTTGCACATGCACAGTATGTTGCAGAATTGCACATGTCACTAGTGAGAGTAAAATATTGAATTCATTCTTGTGCAATATCTTTTGCATGTGCACATGGAACAGCACAGAATGCTGCCTTTCTTCTGCATGTGATCCTGAGGCTACAAAGCCATTGTACAGTAATACGTCTGATAACGCTGTTTTGCTGCAGCGTAATTTGTTCTGAGTTGATTGACAGCTATTGTAATCAATGAGAGCAGTGTATTCTGGCTAATCAGCACCGGTTTCCTGCCTTACCATCTCTACAGCGCAATCCACACTATCTTTAGAACGGCAGAGCGCACGCTCCACCGTTCTAAAGTGTTGCAAATGTGCCGTAAAACACGTTTGCGACGACTTTAGAGTAGTCTAGTTTAGTTTTGAGGTTTAGTTTAGTTAGTTTTGAGGTGTCTGCCCCACAGATAATATTGAGAAACATTCCTGTATTTTTAGGACAAATCCTCTCCCCTGTCTTTCTTCCGGTCCTTTTTTTTAAAAAAAATGTTTTCTGCCTTTATTCCACCTTTCCCTTGGTATTGACCTTTAATTCCTTCAGGTGGTTGACTCAGCATTTTGGAAAATGAAAATCAACCAGTTTTGTTTTTTTAAGGGAGGAATGAATCTAAGTCTGAGGCTCCAATTTCAATCCAATCAATATACTTCAAGGATCTAAATTAGCCAAGACCAAATTATTTAGTGAAGCCCTATTTGTATGAAATGCTCTTGCCTCCCCCCCCCCCACATAGTTGGAGCAGGCTGTGTAATTTCTATGGCCATGAAATGAACAATTGGAGCATGTTCTGGCTCTTCATTGTGTTTAGTCTTCAAGAAAATGTTGTGTATATAAAAATAGGCAGATATGCTCCTGTCCTAATAAAGCTATGATTATTTGGCAAGCTTGCTGTCCAGCTGTTGTCTCTTCCTCAACCCTTCCTCCTGGCCTGTTGGTAGCAGGGCTACAGCTGTGCACAGGTTTGCTCTGTGACTCACTAAGCTACTTTTCTAGCCCATGTGTTAGATTAGAGCCTACTGTGTCCCGAACTGTTCATTCTGATTTCCATATTTGGTGCAACTATGGGCTCCAGCCCTGGCCCAGTGTACTGTTCCTGATGAGATACATGTCAACACTAGCTTGAGAATGACAAGGCTCTCTGTTGTTGATACAGTACTTAAGACTTTCGGATATGCAAAAGTCTAGACTTCTGTGCAGTTTGGGAGCTAAAGGTGCTTGTTTAATTGAAAAAGAGGCAATATAAACCTGGCAAAACTGAAATAAACCATCTTAATTTTGGAGCTGGATCCCATCCTCCCCCTCCTAGGCCCCCAGGCCCAACATGTAGCCCCGTGTCTCCTCCAAGCCAGACTTCCAGCCTTGACACTCAAGAGCTGGCATGGAACCATAGAACCGAGTAGCCCCATTGCACAGGCTGGGGTTTACCTGGGATAAGCAGGCAAATCCCTGCTATCCCAAGAAGACCTCCAGCCATGGCCTTCCCTGGATGCGACCCACACTGCACACCCTATGCCGGAGGAGGATAGGATTGGGCTGCCGGACTTACTTTTTGGTGTCCCCCCCCCACCTTGAACAAAAAACAACCAGCACACCATTGTAAACAGAGTATCAGACTTGAACGGAGGACACCTGCTACAGCCGTGCCTAGCCTCCTTCACAGGATTATTGCGAGGACAACATGAAATAATATCCATATTCACCTGAACAGCTGGGGGTACCAATGTAAGGAAAATGTCTTTATCTCATCATAAGAAAGTTGATTGTGCAAAAGGCTCTTCCTGGACTTTCCCCACAATTGGGCAAATGTGAAGCATGAAACTGTACTGATGAAGTGCGTTGAAGGTTCCTTAATAAAGCTGAGCGGGCCAGCAGAAGAGAATACAATATATTCAAGCAACTTTATTTTGTCAAAACCTGCTGTCATCACCTGATAAGGATTCAGCTTCTTGGCATTTCTTTTTCTCTTTCTTCGAAGAGGATGCTTCAAGATGTTTCAGCAGGAAAGGGAACATAAAGCTGTCAGCTTGGCAAAATCAACTTACAAAGTGCTGAGTTGGGTTTTGGCCGTGGTAATCATGGTCTTGACTTTGCCTCTTAATTGTTGAAGAGGAAGTGAGGTCAGTACCAAAGCTCTTAAGATTCTTTCATCATCGCCACAATGCTGAGAGAGGAGGAAAATAATCCTGGCCAGTTTTGGCCCTGAAGAGCTAATAGTTTTTCCCGCCAAGAGCCGAAAGTCAGGCTTTTCCTGACGGAGTTTTCTAAACAAGTCAATTATTTTTTCCAAGTGCAAAGAGTTCAATGGATAAAAATCAATGGATTTTGCAGCAATGCACAGATGCATCTTTAATGAAACCACTTCTTTAAGCACCAAAATATGTACATTTAGGAGTTGAGCATCATAATTGGCACAGGCCACTTCTTGGTAGGGTTCTGCTATCACAATCACCTCTTATTTCCACCCAGCACTGCATCGACCCAGGTCAAGCAAATTTGGATTGCGTTCAGTCATGCTGTCCACTTGGGACACCTGCAGGATATCAGCAAGCTTTTTCCTCAATGTAAACCTTCTTACACAACAAAGTTATGCCACGGCTTTCAAGTTGGCAGCTGTGCTTCAAGGCTACAAATAGACCTGTAGAGGTGTTAAATATACAGAGTTCTGTATGTGGAGAATGTGAGCTAGGAGTCTGTTGGGTTAGTAACTTTCTGTTGGCAAGATTATGTTAACCATTTGGGTTTCAGGTTGTCCAGAGATACTCTTGCGGTGAGTACCTTGTGATTGGTCTCTTCCTCGAGTAACCTCTCTTTACAATGGCAGTACGGCCAGTGGCGTCGCTTCGGTAGGGGCGGGGCTGTAAGTATCGCTCTGTCGTAGTCTCTTTACCGAGAGAGCAGGAGGCGGCCCCGCCCCCTCACTGTCGGAGCCATTCCCCTGCGGAGAAAGCAGCAGGCAGGTAGAAATTGAATGATGAAGAACATAATCTGTAATGCCAATGTTGGTGAAACTGGGGTAGTTGCTGAGGCCATTTAGGGGGAAATGATGACAGCTCTATTATTATTATTATTATTATTATTATTATTATTATTATTATTATTATTATTATTATTAACAGTATTTATATACCGCTTTTCAACAAAAAGTTCTCAAAGCGGTTTACAGACAAAATCAAATGATGAAATGGCTCCCTGTCCCCAAAGGACTCACAATCTAAAATAGCTGTCTATATAATCACAATCTCTATAGCTGGTGCAGGTCCAAGGAGACAAAGGGTGTGTGTTGTGAGGTTTTGGAGGGGTTAGCATCCCTGTGCAAGTCACTTATGCTGGGATAACCCCCTCCCGCCTCCAACATGCCCCCCTCCCTCTCTCTGATCCACCCCGTTCTGCACATCCCGCCAACTTACCAATGCCAGCAGGGCTTCTCCTGGCTGCCACTGCATGCGGGATGCTCCTTGGTGTCTTGGCGTGGTGGCCTGGGCCTGAACCGCACGGCTACTTGCACTTCCATAATGGCATTTGTGACCCTGTAAAGCGCATTCCACCACCAGAATGCTAATTCCGGCAGCAGAGCCCAAGCATAAAATTGGGCTATAAGTTTATAGACAATGATTTGTATGTGTTGACTCCATATGTACTCAAGTTTGCTTTCTATTTAAAAATCCTCCAAGATTATGAAGCAAATATACCAGTAACTTCTAGCCCAAACCAAGAGTATCATACTACCCAGCCTCAATAAAATAGCCCAATTCCTACCTCCTTTTTTGGGAAGCTATGTTTCTGTCGGGAGGTAAGGCATAAGTTAATGCAGGAAATGATTTGAAGAATTATTGTTGTTGCAACAAACCTCTTCATCCGCTTGCAATGGCCTGCCTTGGCAAGTCCTCTGTCATGCTGGCTTCTGCTTCAGTCTCCCAGTTTCCTTTCTGCAGTGTCTGTTAGCTTGCCTGAATTTGTGCTTCGTGTGTTAGAGAGAGTCCTGTTAGAGGTGGCCCGAGAAGCAGGTTGTTCTGCTCCACTCAGGGCCGTCCTTGTGCTTTGACTTCCTCCCTGTGTTAACATAAGGAGTCTGTGAAAGGCTGTGCAAAGCACCATGTCGTTTCAATCAGTAGATGAGGGAGAAACCAGATATGCTTTGTTAATGTGGTCTCAGACCGAGCATGCAATCCAGGGGAGGTGGGCATAGCTGCAGGAACTGGGCTAGTCTTCTAGCCAAGCCTGGCGGCGTTCAGGTCCTGAGGGCGGGGAGGGGGATTGGATCAGTGAGGAAAGCCTTCTGGAGCCGGGCAGACCAGGGTTGAAACTTCAATGCAACTCTAGTTTATCACCCAAAGTGACTCTCATGCGAAGGTTTGTATGACATTATTAAGTGGTGCTTCGACTTTGGGAATGGTTGCAGTCTTGGTTATAATTCACTGGGACTTGGGAGGAAAGCAAAGTTGAAATAAAGTTCCTCCATCTGCCTTGATGGTCTGTGCAACCTTGATGGTCATAAGAACATAAGAAGAACCCTGCTGGATCAGGCCAAAGGCCCATCTAGTCCAGCTTCCTGTATCACACAGTGGCCCCACCAGATGACTCAGGGAGCACACTAGACAACAAGATACCTGTATCCTGTCGCCACTCCCTTGCACCTGGCACAAAGAAAACCTACTCCTACAACCAGGAGGTTGCTTATCCCCATCATGGTTTGTAAGCTGTGATGGACGTTTCCTCCATAAATCTGTCCAATCCCCTTTTAAAGGCATCCAGGCCAGGTGCCATCACCACCTCCTGTGGCAAGGAGTTCCAAGGAGTGGCAAGGAGAAGTCTGTGCTTCTCCTCTCACCCACTCAAAATGTGAAGAGTCTACAAGTTCAAGGTTAAGACCAATGTCTTTGAGTGTTTCTCCTGCAGTTTTCATTGTATGAAATGCCATTTCTATGCCATTTCTGCATCTCTATGCCATCCATACTATGCCACATTTCTCACTCCCTGTCCAAACTCTTGCATTCTTCAGCAGGCTGAGCTTTGCTACCACCACTTCCTTTGTATAGTCTTTTTGGCTTCGGAGCTGTTGCTTATTAATGAAAGAAGCAGAGCAGAGGACTCAGATTTATCATTGCTGAACGCATGTGGAATTTCAGGTCCTTGACTCGAAAGGATTCTGTTTAGGAGTGCTAAAGATTGGCAAGTATCACCGGAATCCCTCCCCCCTTTCCTGATGATAGGAAACTGGTCCTCAGGAAAATCAATGTAGTTTGCATATCTTCTCACTGGAGCACACACTACACCTAAATGACAGAGTGTAGTTCTCTGCGGGTGGCGCAGTGGGTTAAACCACTGAACCATGAGATGTCGATCGAAAGGTCGGCAGTTCGAATCCGTGCGACGGCTCCTGCCAACCTAGCAGTTCGAAAGCAAGAAATTGCAAGTAGATTAATAGGTTCCGCGTCAGCGGGACGGTAACAGCGTTCCATGCGCCTCGGTGTTGAGTCATGCCGGCCACATGACCATGGAAATGTCTTCGGACAGCGCTGGCTCTTCAGCTTTGAAACGGAGATGAGCACCGCTCCCTAGAGTTGGACACGACTGGACTTAATTGTCAAGAGATACCTTTACCTTTACCTAGTTCTCTCTCAGCAGAAAAAGTTGGAGAGAGAACTTTTCACAGGGCAGTAAAGATGCAAGGGGCCTACCCTTTCCATCTGTTTCTTGGAGGGCTTGATTTGTCCTGTTTGTATGTTGTATTTAATTTTGTGTGCATGTTTGGGCCTATGTGTATGGAGCTTGCCACGAAATTGACTGACAGTGGAATCCTGTACATGTCTTCTCTCAGTAGTAAGCCCAAGGGGACTTTTATAATATTGAAGCCCTAGTCACTTGGAATTGCATCTGTCTAACGGCCAGCGTAATTTTGCTTCCTAATATTTGCAGATCTCTTAAGTGGATATCAATAAGCAGAAGCAGTTTCTTATTGACATCTCTCAGAGCAAGGCTTCCTTTTTCCCTCTGTACTTTATTGTGATGTCTCATATCAGTTGATAATGTTTTCTTGATTGGTTTAGTCTGCTTTCATTATGATACATGATATGCTCTGAGCCCTAGTGATGGGGTAGGCCAGCAATTTAAACAAAGCAATGTGATGAATTTTCACTCTCTGCCAAACATCTGCCTATTTCTTATGTAGCTTTCTTTCCTATAATTCAGGGGTGGCCAAACTTGCTTTATGTAAGAGCCACATACGATAAACTTCAGATGTTTGAGAGCCGCAATATTTAGAAGCATTTAAATTCTTAAATATATTTACTCACCATGAACATTAAACTTATGTTTTAATCCAGTGGACTCTCAGTTTATATACCTGGTAAATAATTATAAAGCGTGAACATTTCTTATTTACCTTTTTTATTAATTGTGATGCAAAAAGGAGCTCAGCCAACTTATTTCCGAGAGTCGCATATTATATGTCTAAAAGAGCTGCATGTGGCTCAGTAGCCGCAGTTTGGCCACCCCTGCTGTAATTCAAGCTTTCCATGTAGAAGGTTCCCATCCCTCTTATCTAGGTAGTGGGGCAGAGGGGACGGACGGATCACATTGCCTGGAAGTTACTGTAGTAGACAATACTAGGCTATGGGGACTAATTTGCCTTGGAATAAGGGAACTTCATACACTGATAAATGTTCACAACTTATTCTAAGGGCCCAAGGAATCTTTATCTCATGTTATCACAAAAACCCTGTAATGTAGGTCAAATAGGGAGATAGTGACTTACACAGTTGGGTATTATTATGATGTTCCCTATGTATTTGCTGTCCTCCCAACACAGGGAACTATCTAGCTGGGAGACTAAACATACACAGGTTATTGCCTAAACAACCCTCAGAATTAGAAACAATTATTCCTAAAGAGCCAAGATGGAATAAACATTCTTGGTGAGCACGGGAATTGTAGTGGAAATTATTTAATTCTCAGCTGTTTGCAAGTAATGGGCCTCTCAGCGACGTCACCTTCTCAAGAGCATCGACACATTTTCTGCGCTCTCCAGTGCACAGAATGAACTCCAGACATGTTTATGTGTATTCCCAGTGTAAATGCATTTATTTTTTTTTAAAACTACTGTGATAGATAGCTGCTTGGCCTTGGTATAATTTTTGCACTCATTCACTGTCTGCTGTAATTATTCCAGCCTTTAAGTAAGTCCACAAATGGTACTCGCAAGAAAATGTTGCTAAGCTGTCTTGCACAGATAGCTGTGTTAGACTCTGGTGGCCCATCAACAGCCCAAAAGAACCAAATCTTTTCTAGTTGACAAAAGTGTCCCTGCCTAATCAGGGTGTTGATGTAGGAATGGGCATGTACCCCAAACATGTACCCCAAATGAGTGCATTAAAGGATCTTTGAACGTTGGTCATGTTACATTGGGGGGGGGGGAGGAAGAGGCCAAAGGGTTCAAATCACAGCACATACTTTAGTAAGGATTGTTGGACAATCGTAGGAAGGGGAAATCAGAATAAAGGCAGTGCAAGAAGCTAGAAAATAATGAACTGAGAGACAAACAAGCAAACATATACAGGTTGATTACTCCTTATCCGGACATCCGAAATCCAGACTATTTTGAAATCCAGACATTTTTGGGGCTATGGCTTAAAAAAAACCCTCTTTCTAGCACTTGGCTGGCATAGTGCAAGGCATGCTGGGGTGCAAAATTATTTAAAAAATTGTATAAAACTACCTCCAGGCTATGTGTATAAGGTGTATATGAGACATAAATTAATTTCGTGTTTAGACTTGGGTCCCATCCCCAAGGTATCTCATTATATTTATGCAAATATTTCGGAATCCAGACAAATCCGAAATCCAGACAACTTCCCGTCCCAAGCAGTCCAGATAAGGGGTACTCAACCTGTACTAACAATCCTATTTAGAATGAACTTGTGTGTGTGTGTGTGTGTGTGTGTGTGTGTGTGTGTGTGTGTGTGTGTGTAGACTTGGTTTCTGTGGAAGAAGGGGGGGAGAGAAAGGTCAGAGATCACGCTGAGCATAGAAACACTAGCGTGTTAGGGTTATTAGGTGGTTTTAGGTATTAGGAGGGCAGTGGGTATTTTGGAAGGAATGGGCTCTGGAGAGAGAAAACCAGGTGCGGGGTGCAAAGAAGTGGAGAACGTGGCCAAGGCGTGAGAGCGTGTTGATGGCTCAGTGCATGCAATAAGTTGGAAAGCAGAGATGAACAGGGAGGAGCTGTGTATCATTATGTGTTGACAAATAGAAAGAGAATTAAGAGGATGTTTCCATAGACTTGCCATGCCCTCTGCACATTTGAATAATGCAGTTATGTTGATCAGCCACTCTGAGTTTGACCTGTAAGTTCAGCTACTTCGCGGGAATCAGCGTACTGGCTTCTATTCAGGCTTTACTCGTAATAAAATAAGGAGGGTGACATATTGGAGGCAACAGAAAAAAAGTACTGTGGCCATTGCTATCTGTGGGGGATGCGTTCCTGGCCCCCCACTGATCAAGGCAAACCCCCATCATGCCCCCTTGCATAAACGACTTACCAGCTTGTGATTGCAGCCTTCCTGGGTCTCGGGGGCTCATTGCTGATTACAAAATGGAGATAAGAAGCACACACAGGAAGCGAGGCAGAGGGCTGAAAAAGAACTCTTTTCGGCCCTCTGCCTTGCTTTCTGTGAGTGATTCCTGCAGCTGCGAAACAGCTGGAGCTTTGAAAAGATGCACAGCACCAAACATGAAAGCACTAAACTAGCACTCTGCATCTTTTTTTAAAGCCCCAGTGCCGATCAGCTGTCCGGCTGCAAACACAAGCTGGTAAGTCGTTTGTGCAATGGGGGACACATTGAGGGGCATTCTTCAACCACGGATAAGTGATTCCGGCGGATATGAGATCCGCAGATATGGGGATTCTACTGTATTTTGGACATTTATTTATTTGGGTTTGATCTTCTCCTTTATGTCAGGGCATTTTTACAAGTGATCTTTAAATTGTCTTGGTTTTTTTTTTTTTTAAATAGTTCCTGTATCTGTACCTTGCCTGAAATACCTACATGGGTTCCATGTACATGTGATTACAAATTGGCCCACTCTTGTTTTAGATCTCACATGCACAACATTTACTAATGACTTATTCCAAACAAAAAGGCATTTGTAAACTTAGAGAAATAACCTCAGGTCTTCTGGCAGGAATCAGCCTCTAGCATGTTTTATATAATATTCCTTCTTGGTTCTAAAATATAAACCACCAATAGCCGACACATTGGTTGATAAAGCACATCTTCGATATTAGAAGTTTCTCTAAGCAGCTTCCTGAGAATGTTGTTCATTCAGGAGATCGCTGTGCTTGTAGTGGAGACAGACTTCAGCAGTTGTTGGCCTCTTCCCAGCTGCAGCTATGATAAATGAACTCTTTTAAGTGGTCGTCCCAAAGGGCTGAGAACTCATTCTTTCAGAAATTCTAGATGGCAAACCTGGTTTCTCTTCTCATGAGAGTCGCTAGAATTAAGACTCTTTCTTTACCCCTCTGCTATTAATTCAGTGTGACTTGAGACAGAGAGAGAAACCATGAGGTCCATGAACAGCCCATATGCTGAGCTCATACCGTACACCATAGTGGCAATTCTAAGCATGTTATTTGGAAGAAAGTTCTATTGAAATCAGTGGGATTTGCTTCACACTTAAGACGGGGGAGTTAAAGCTGACAAAACGGATTGTTTAATGATGCGTAAGTAGCTTCATGCCGACCATAACATTCAAATTCTTAAAAGTCAGATTACCTTTTGTCGTTGGAATTTTAAAATATGCAAGGAAAACTTTTGACATTGACTGGTGTGCTAGACCACAGATTTTATGTTTTGTGGGATAAAACAGTAAAATGTCTTCTGTAGTTCACTGTGCCTAAAAACACAAAAATCGCTTTTCCGGTGGGCTTGAGGCTTACTGAGACTTTTCTTTTGCAGTGCTGAGCAACCCTGGTTTCAGCTTTGGTGGGCTCATCTTTGGTCGCCCACAATACCTCTGTAATCTTGTGGTCCTTCTTTAATGTTAGGCCTCGTAAACTGCTTTCCATAATTACAGAGTGTGCAAGACAGACACATTAGTTTTTAAAACTATTTGTTTCTACCCTGGTTCATATAAAAGACCCACAAATTCCTCTGTTTGGCATAGGAGATGGTGCTAGGGTGTGGGGAAGGCACAGAAAAAAAAAATTCAAAATGGACGCATAATGTCCTTGATCTTAGTACTGTGATGTGCAAACATGAGTTTGGTACTGCTGTTCTGTGCAGCTTCACCAGGCCCCAGATGTCCATGCAGTCCTTGTACCCTGGTATCAGAGACCCCTGAATTTGTTAGAAACAGTCACTCACTGACTTCATAACAAGCTATGGACCCAGGTTCCTAAACTATATCAGCATATAGGCTTCCATTATAAAAAGGATGGGTCTTCCTGAGAAAAATTTTATGCTGTCCTTTCAAGAAAGCGACTTTAGTTTGTATGCTGGATTCTTTTGAAAGTTTGCTGATCCGTTTCACAAGTGAAGGTGATCCTGCCATCTCACTTGGAGGTCAGAACTAGATCAAAGTCCTTTTGCTCCTGACAGATTCTAAGCAGAATCTAGCTCAACATTATGCATGGATCTCAGTTGCAGAACTGATTCAAATGTTATAGCCCCATGTGATTTTTAAAAATTGTTTGTGAGCCATCCTGAAAACATATTGCTGATGTGTGTGGTGTAATTTTATATGTATACATAAAATGTGACAAGCACTGAAAAGCACTTCCATGTGGGTAGTGCTCCATGCAGGGACCGCAAGATCTGAATATCTGTTCATTGTGGGGAGACCAGGAGTACGTGTGCTGGTGTGGATACTTGCTGTGTGTTCAGAAGTGTCTAGGTCAGTGGTTCCCAAACTAGGAGGCGTGGCTCCCAGGAGAGCTGCGGAGTGCCACAGAATCCTCTCGGAAAACAGTGCAATGCCAATTGGCAGACATCAACATAATGTAACGGGGAGCTGTGGCCAGTGGTCGCCAATGGTCAAGGGAGCCGCAGGTCAAAAACGTTTGGGAATCACTGCTCTAGGTGGTTAGCCCCTAGGTTGCTGGGACCTGGAAATCCCACCAGTCACTTTGACAGGTGTGAACTGCAAAAGAAGATGTCATGGCATCACCCACTTTCCTACCTTCTGAAGCAAACAGGAATCTCACATTGCCCTACAGCAGATGGGAGGGGAGGATGACAATAAATTGGTCCTCAGTAATAATCACAGTTGAGGTGAACTAAGGCTACAGTTCTAGGCACACTTTCCTGGGAGTAGACCCCATTGACCACAATGGGACTTACTTCTGCGTAGATCTGCATAGGATTAGGCTGTAAGTGGAGTAGTTCTCCCTTCACAAACAGTGCTAGCATTGTGTGAATCCTGTGACTTTTCCACTCCTATCCATCTTTTCTGTCTTTTGTCCTAGTTTTGCTTCCTGGGAACAGGTGGTTTGATGGCACATGATATAACCATGTGGTGGTATTAAGCTATTAGTACCTTATCTTAGTAGGGGAGACGATCTGGTGGGCAGCTTTTAGTACTTGGGCATAGACCTTGTTGGTTTTGAATCCCTATTCAATCTTTATGAATTGTTTGGCTGCCTTTAGCCCCACTCTCCTGTGTGGAAAAAGGTTCTTAATGACCTTTCTTGACAGTGATGTTCTGAGGAAGAATGCTTCCTCCCTTTGCATGCTAACCCTTTTTTCTTGACAACAGCAACATCAAGTGGTAACGTGTGTGTGAACAGATGATCACAATTCGTACGCCACAGGTAGAACTTCCTTATTACCACAGGTGTTGCTAGAGGGGTCCGGTGGGTGTGGAACGCACCAGGTGACACCAAATTAGGGGTGACACCATGGCTGCCATGCCACCCTTCCGCCTGCTCCAAGTTACTTGTTTATGGTTTGCGAGAACACAAAGAAGCGGCTTGGACTGGCCCAAAATGGCAAGGGTGAAGAAGTTGAAGAAGAGCCTCAGAGCTTAGCCTCAGAACCCGTGCTTGGCCGTTTTCAGCTTCTCCGAGTCGCTTCTTCATAGCTGAAGATGCAACCTGGAGTGGCTGAGGCTCGCCAAGCCGGACGTAATTGCGGTGCTGTGATGACATCATCACGTCACTGCCATTTACTTCTGTGTCTGCAGCACAAGGTGAGTGACGCCGCTGCTTATCACCCCAAACTCATTGACTTCAAATGCAGTGAGTTTACACATTCAGCTGCCACTGCTCAGATGCAGAGGTCAACTGCTTGTGTGAACCAGCCCAAGGTACAAGTAAGCCATCTCCTATCATTATAAATAAGAGCATAGAACACTGGCGTCGCTGGAGGTGGGGCGGAAAGCTAAGTTCTGCAGCTTTCCGCCCCACCGTTACTCTCCGGTACGAGGCGCCCCGCCCCCCATCATAGGAGCCTGTCAGCAGAGAGAAAGCAACACGCAGGAGAGTCCTTGCGTGTTGCTTTCTCTCCGCTGACGGGCTCCTACGACGAGGGGGCGGGGTGCCTCATACCGGAGAGTAACGGTGGGGCGGAAAGCTGCAGAACTTAGCTTTCCGCCCCACCTCCAGCGACGCCAGTGGCATAGAATTGTGGGATCCGAGTCCTTCAAGATCACCTTCTTTAGCTTTGTCCTGAGACAGGATCCTGTATGCATCAAAGTATGTCTGTCATTCACATTTGCAGTTATTGCTGGTGATGAGGCTCATATCACAGCATGGCATAAGAAGAGCAGAGCAGTATGGAAGGTGCCCCTGGCTACAGGGGCCTGCACAGTGCAAAGCTAAAACTAGCTCCAACAAGTGAGGGAAGCCAGATGCTACACTGACAATATCTTGCAAAGGCATTTACGATCGCTCCACTAACATCACACCAGTAGTCTTTCCCCTTGTCTGCTCCCCGCCTCACACTTTCTAAGAACGTATTGATAGAGTGCAGGGAGGGATGCTTGCTCATACAGCCAGCCCTTGAATCTGAAAACGAAGCATTCCAAGCTTCAGTGAGTTTTCTTTTTTAAACTTGGCAGAGAAGCGTGTTTGAGGACACCAGGAGTTAAGCCAAGTTTGAGGTCATACCATTTGCTGGGGAGGCCGTGCAAGCAACACTTGACAGGATGGCTTTCAAGAAACACAACTCCCCCTTCCTCAGATAATGCTCAATGGCCTGATCTTAAATTTGGCTTTAAGGATGACTTTTTCCCCCAGGCAGGCAGATAAACACTTATTTTAATGGAAGGTAAGGGGTGGGGGTGGGGAGCTGGCAGCTCAGACAGAGGTGGCCTTTTGTTTTTGCTTTAATGTCAGACCCCAGATCCTGACCCAGAGAGGTTGCCTGTAAAAGGAGCTGCTTCGAAAGAATGAACTGGTTCACACTTGCTGCTTGTTTCTCCATTAGGTGGGGATCAAGTAGTAATGACAGGTACAACAGAGCCACAGTGACAGATTCATTCAGACAAGTTTCCGAGGCTGCCCATGTTTCTTAAGCAGTCCCTGGAAATTTGGCAAGCCCGACTGTGCAGCAGGAGTAAAAGGACCCTCTGCTGGCAGGAGCAGTAGTCTGCCAGCTTGCTTCCTTCTTCATCCAAGTTGTAGGAACCAGGAGATGCAGAAGGTGGCAAAGGCCAAGAGAAAAATGCCTCGCATCTTCTTTATTTAAGACCTGCGTACTCTAATATGCATGGTGTTTCACAGATTCTATAAGCGAACCAGGAGTCGAAATGGTTCTGCTCCCAAAGATCTGACAATCTGAATTAGATGGTGAGAAAGACACCAGAGGCCCAGGGGTGGGGTGGGGGGTGGGGGAGACAATGGCAGAAATCTTACTGCTCAGTCCTATGCTCTGCCACGTGATAGCTTGCAGTGGAGGCTGTGCTGCAAGCTATGATGGTGATCAGACCGCTTGCGGGACCGCTTGCCCCCTGGTAGGCCGCCTGATTGCCTCTGGGTTTCCTCAGACCTACACCAGCCATTTTGCTGGCGTAAGTCCGAGAAGAGTCTGGCATTCCGCGGAGGGACTTTGGCGTTAGGATCCAAGCACAAGTCGCTGCTGCTGGATCCAAACCCCCCCTGACAGCCCCCCCAGTTCCTCCCCCAACATGCCCCATTACTCCCCCTCTCTGTCCACAGCCCACCCACACTGACAACTCACCAGCGCTAGCAGAGCCTCTTGGAGTCACTGCAGTGCGTGCTGGGCCTCTTGCCATTTGTGGCAGTGGCCCAGCAGTGCGCAACAGTGGCCCGGCTTTCATGCCTCTGAAAAGTGCCTTGTGCCATAAAGCTGCCTTCGTCAGGCTGTTGGTCCAGTACTAGGCACAGGCTGCAAGTGGCTCTCCAAAGTCTCAAGTGAAGGCCTATGCCTGTCCTGCTGCTTGAGACCCTTCCCATGCGGAGGTGCCAGGGATTGAGCCCTGCACCTCCTTCATGCAATACATGCACTCTGCTGCTGACCTCTGGCCCCTTAACCCTGGACACCCAAATAGCCCAGAACTCCATGCCCAGAGCAGACACAGCCGCTTTTCAGCATTCTGTGTCTAACACATCCGTTTGCAACTCTGATGACCTTTGGAGCAGTTTTAACCAGTGGCAGGAGTTTAAAGTGCGTGATAAAATCTTGAGAGTTGACAGCTCTGTGTCCGTCCGTCCGTCTGTCAGGGGTGGGTGGGGGAGCAGGGCTTGAACATTATTTTGAATGTCTAAGCACCAGCATCAAATCTCACCACTTCAAAGGCGCATTTCTCATTCCCATCCCCTTTACACAAAGCGAAGAATTTCATGCTGTGTTACTCAAGTTGAGTATTCTAGTTTTCCCATCTTTCCACTCTGCTTTTGCTTACTGCAGTACCCATTGTGGTCTGTGCAATATGTGTTTGTAAAGGAAAGTATGTCTTAATACGTATCTACTGTATTTCCACGTATATGTAAGAACTTGTAGAATTATAGCTGAAATAAGCAGGATTCTTCAAAGACAAACATGTGTTTTGTTTGATCCAGTGGTCGATCTCCAATGTGCACTTTAGGTCTTCAATGCCGTGCATATGCAGAAAGGCAAAACTGTGTAATCCTCATGGTGCTATGTGTTGTATTGACACCACTTTGTCGTAAGCCACACCCTTCCATATTTAAGAGGCACTTGGTGGACCTGACCTCTTCCTCTCACTTCCTCCAGCAGTGGAGCTGCTGCTTTGCAGAGTGCCGACCAAGAACATTTCTCTGACAAATGCGGAAGCTGAATTCTTGTGGTGACAACGAATCGCTTTCTCTAGTGAAAGCGGTGGCAGAGGCGGTAATGCTGGACTTGTCGGAGGAGGGAGATGAGCTTCCCCCACCCCATGTGCTGCACTTACCTCCCTCCAGTCGGGTCTGGTGCTGCCACCGTCGCCACCACCACCACCACCTCCTCTAGTGGCTGGCGAAGGCTTGCCTTCTCCCCCCTAACCTGCCTCCTGAGGCAAAGTTTTCAATTTGCCTCACATCTGGGCAAGTACTAGAGCAGGGGTTCTCAACCCCTTCTCAGCTGAGTACCACCTCTGGCGCCACTCTCCTGCTGTGTACCACCAAAAGTGACTGGTGATGATGACATCATTGCCAGTTCCTTCCAGGTTTCCAGGATTTGGAGGCCAGAAAACGCAGGTAGGAGGCTCTGGGCAGGTGGGAGGGCCCTTCTCAGCGTTCCTAAGATGCTCGGCCAAAGGCAGGAGCCTCTCGGGAGCGAAAACACGCAACCAAAAGCACCACATTGGAGCATGGTTCAGGTGGTTCGGTGGTCCAAGTACCACCAACAGTCGGCCGAAGTACCACTGGTGGTACTAGCACCACTGGTTGAGAACCCCTGCACTAGAGCCCTCGTGGGGAGAAGGTCTCCTTGGTGCAGACAAATGCTGTATATGCGTAGGAGCTGGGGACCAAGGCTTTGAGAGCACATTGCATAGGGGCAGTCGCGTCACAAGGACGCGCGTCACCCCAGAGCGGGGCGTGCACGTCACCTTTAATGACGCGCCCCCGCGCGTGATGACACGCACAGGCGCAGAGCACCCCCCACCATTTTCGGCTCATTTTGGAGCCAAACGGACACTCGGGCGGGCGGGCGGGCCCAACTCCAGCGCCAAAATGTAAGTGCCGGGGGGACGCACGTCACCCTTGTGCGCACGTCATCCCCGGGCGGCCCGCTCCACGCGCTTCTCTTTGTCGCTGCCCCTGCATGGGGGCAGGGCTTGCCAGTCAGTGTCCTGTTGCTCGCCCCTTCACATGACCACAGTCCATGCATCTTGACGTCTGCACAGGGCTTATTTTATGTGAACAAAGTGCAGAGTCGTAGAATTCGTGACTGCTGACAAAGAAATCTTAGAGCTGTTCCTTCTAGTGAATGAATTCATGAACCTCAAATGCAAGTTGCGTAGACTTTACATTTTTACCAGTGGTCAGTTTAAAGAGAGCTTCTGAGTTTGAATATGTACCATGTGTGCATTCATGCAGTTTGCTTTGAATACGTGGTTCAGTGCCAAAAAGAAGTAACTTTAAACAAGAGTAATATTCGGCAGAAACTGTGCTCGGGCTGTCTGGATTTACTAGAAGCTTTGACAAGTTAAACAGAGGCTGAGATTAACTGTGAATGGGGCCTGTGTTGGAAAGATCAATCTTGGGAGACTGTAAAAAAAGTTAAATCAACACAAAGATCACCTGACTAATGAGAGAAGAATCTAAGCATGTGGACGGCTCTTGCTGCTGCTGCTGCCATCACCACAGTGTCGTAACTGAGACAGGCTGGAGAAAGGAAGGCTTGAAATGGGCAGAGTCAAAGCTGTTGCAGTGAAATCTGGCACAACTGTCTTAGCAGGGGCAGGAGTGGAGGGCTTGCAGAGGAGCGGAATGAGAAATGTCAGGAGAAACATGGCATCATTTTTAAATACTCCTGGGGCTGGCTCAGACATTCCGAATCTTTGCGCAGTGAACACTGGCGCCCCCCCGAGACTCATTCACGCACGTAATGTGTCGTCCAAACCACTCATGGATGCAGAGGCGTAACAAGGGTGGAGCGAAGGCAAGTAGATCTGCAAGACTCCGTTACACTGGAGTCAGCGGCCCCTCCCCCTTGCTGTTGGAGCCATTCTGGCAGCAAAGGCAATACGCAGGACACTCCCCTATTGCTGCTGGAATGGCTCCAACAGCAAGGGGGAGGGGCCGCTGACTCCAGTGTAACGGAGTCTTGCAGATCTACTTGCCTTCGCTCCACCCTTGTTTCACTCTGGCATGGATGCTTCAGCTACCTGGAAATGAATGTGATTGTGGTGGCTGAAAGAAATATCAGTTAGCAACCCCTGCTAACTGGGCAAGAGGCACTTTTTCAATTGGTGCTCCTCTTCTATTTAGCAGGGGGAGAGTAACTGCCCCCCTTTCACCCCAGCACAGTGTCTTTTCTGGTGGCTGTTTGCTGGTGGCGTTCTGCATCATTTTAGATTGTGAGCCCTTTTGGGACAGGGAGCCATTTCATCATTTGATTTTTGTCTGTAAACCGCTTTGGGAACTTTTTGTTGAAAAGCGGTATATAAATACTGTTAATATATAAATACAGTTAATAATATGATGGTGGAAGTGGCTGCTGGGAAACTGCACGACGTATTCATGTGAATGCTGCTTCTCTGGGGAAAATTAGGGTGCATGGTGTAGAGGCAGAGAATGCCTGAAGCAACCCTCAGTGGCTAGACCATCTCAAGCAGGGGGGCTTAACCTGTGGGGCCCGCACCCCTAGGGGAGGTGTGCAGTTGCTCCAGAGGGGGTGCGAGGCGTACCCAGAATTAAGAAAAAATTCTGTCTTGATATAATTTTTTTTGACTAGATGAGGATTTTTTAAATTCAATTTAAATTTGACCCTGACTACTGATGTGCCATCACATCATATATTTTCTTATTGGCCACAATATTAATTTGTTTTCCACCGTTCTCATTGATTTTTCTCATGATTTTCTTTGATGTCTTCAGATCCTGTGAAGCAAACAATTTTGTTTCTGTGATTGAAATTTAAACCTGTTTTTTGAAGTTCCACTTTTTGCTATGTATGTTCAATGCAATTTCAGGAAAATAGAAAATAATAATTGAAATACAACGAACGAACATAACATAGATTTGGGGGGGGCATGTGTGAGTTCAAATTTCTTTTGGGGGTGCATGAGGCATAAAAAGTTAAGAATCTCTGTTCTAAAGAAAATGATCCTAGTTTGCCTGGACTGGTGATGCATGAGACTCTTAGTGGTTCTTTCTTTGCCACATGTTATTTCTGATTCATGATTGTTACTTTTATTTTTAATGTATTTCTCACATTTTTTTAACCACCCTTCCTCCAAGGAGCTCAGGGTGGTTTACATAGTTCCTCCCCTTCATTTATCCTCAGTTCCTCCCCCTCTTTTGTCCTTACAACAACCCTGTGAGGTAGATGAGACTGAGAGATCATGACTGGCCCAAGGTCACCCAGGAAGCTTCATGGCTGAGCAAGGACTCAGCGCAGTTACTAGGGTGAGCGTCACCCTGGGGCTGGGCGCGCGCGTCACCCATGCCCGTCCTAGGGTGACACCGCGCGTCACCCTAGTGACCCCCCCCGGCTGGGCACCCCCTCCAAGGACTCAGCTGCCAGTGCCGAGCATCCGCCCAGTCCGGCGGTCCGGGGCCTTCTGAGAAGGCCCAATGCGTCGACGCGTTATTGATTAGGTTTTTCGCGCATGCGTAGAACGTTCCTGAGGGCAAACCGGCTGCCCGTTTGCACTCAGGAACATTCTGCGCATGCGCGAAAAACCTAATCAATAACGCGTCAACGCATTGGGCCTTCCCCGGACCGCCTGACTGGGCGGACGCTCCGAGGCCTTCTCCCGGCCTCGGAGAGCCTCCGGAGGGTGACTGCGCGCGTCAACCCCCCAGCGGGCCGCCCCTCCCACCACGTTCTGTTGACGGCGCTGCAAGGACTTGAACCTGGATCTTCCAGGTCGAAGTCCAACTCTAAAACCATTACACCATCCTGGATTTCATTACTTATCAGTGACTTGTTCAGTGTTTTATACGATGTTGTAGAATTGTTGTAGAATGTCTAGCACAAGCACTCAATTCTGTGTATCAAGGTCTTATCAAATTGCAAGTTAGGTCAGACCGCCTGAGGGAAAACAACTGGCTAAAAAAATCAATTTATACTCCTGTTCTTAAATCTGTATGGTTTGTCCGTCACTATGCTGTCCAGTACCTGGTTCTTCAGAGGCAAGAGTGGCAGCTGCTCCCTTTGTCATTAAAATTACTAGAATTGATCCTAAGGATAGAATTGTTTTTAGGAATGGATTCATAGATTCAGATGAGTGGATTTGTTTTATGAAGTTTAACAACTTGGCTTACTGCACGCCTCAATCTCTAATCCGTACTCATTCATTCAGTCTATCCTAATTGGTGGGGATTTCAGGTGCCTTGTAAATCAGTCATTGGATATATCTAGAAACCAGATTCCTGAAAAAAGGATACAAATAAAACGAGTTATCCTTAAGTAAACTTCTAAGAATTATTACCTTGTGGAAGTGTGGATAAAAATACTGTACATGTACAGGAAAAAAGATTATACTTTCGTTTCTCAGGTTCTCAGGCATCCCAGTCTTTATTCCTGCACTAATGTCCCTCCTCTCCTTTGGTAGATAATGTCCTGCATGTAGTAGAAGAAGGTACAAAAATATGGCCTGGTTGCCGTATTGATGACATGGCTTCTTGTTCCATTGTTCAAAAGGAACCAGATGGCAAAGGCCCTGACTGGAAACATAACGCCTGCTTTTGCTAATGATCAGAGTAGCCCCAGATGAGGTTGAGCTCAGAAAGCAATGAATATCTGCAAAATAACTTTACCTTTGGAGTCCGTTCAGAAAGAATTTGAGGTGTGTTTAAATCAGTTCTTGGACAGATTCAACTGTAAAGAAGTGAAGATTGAGAGTAGAGTGGCTTCCCTAGAGTGGCTTCCCAAGTCCCATATAGGGATTTTCTAGTGCATGCTCTTAGCCACTAAGCTACGCTAACCCTTTGTGTGCGTGTGCGGGACAAAGGGTGGTCAGTACCAGAAAAATCAGATGGAGGGGCCAAGCTCACGGAAAGCGCGCATGTCCCCTGGGCCAGGGAAATGCAGCCTTTTTTCCTGCTGCTATTCTGCTTCAGTGTCCCTTCTTGTTTTCGTATGGTATACGTTATTAAAGGATCTGCCCAGTGCTTAGCACAGCTGGGCTCCAGTCTCAAATTCTGTTGCAACATGAATAATAAACAGTGTCCTGAAGAGAGGGAGGAATTAAAAAAAAAATTACAAAGTTTTATTAAGACAGGAGGACAGCCTACTGAGACTGTTTATTTATGAGGAAACATTCTGACAAGGCTCCAGCTTGGATTCAGATCCAGAACACCCTATAATAAACCTCCGTTCTAGGCTTGCAGCAGTGTTAGATTTTCACCTTAACAAGGCAGCTGACATCTTTCTTCTCTGAGTGAATCTGTAAAGTGTCACCTTTTGAGAATGTCATTCTGCTGGAATATTAATGTAATTAGAAAGTGTTTTCATGATAATGAACCAGTGCAGCTTAGCAGATAACACTGTGTAACAAAATTTGAAGAATTTCGTGTTTAGCTGAATATTTTGATGTATCTTTATTAATTTTGGTGTGAGGATTTCAAAAATGCCGCTATTTTTGGCATAGCATAGCATCAATAGTTCAGCCACAATTTACGCTACTCGAGGAGAGATTACAACCTCTTGTCATGGCCATGTTTACCCTGGTGTAAAGGTGAATGTCAGTACCAACACAATTGGGTCTTCGTTCGGCCCTTCTGAGGGCAAGGCTTTGAGCGGCGTTGTGCACATGCCGCTCGAAGCTTTGCCCGGCCTATTCAGACGTGGCCGAGCTGCCGAGGAAGACGCGGCTCAACCTGCTGGCTCCGGGGGTGACGCACTGGGATGGGTGTGTGTGAGTGTACCGGGGGGGGGGGGTTTGACATGCCGGGACTCCCAGCGTGTAACCCCCCTGGTGCGTCACCCTCTCTGGCCGCCTCCTGGCGCATCACCCTGTGCGCCCCACTCCCCTGCCACGCTGCAGTGATGCCACTGGTTCCAGCTCTTCTTCATTTATTTTTGGAAGTGGCACTTCCATTTCTAGTGGGGCTTCCATTTCAAATCCATTTTTTCTTTCCCTTCATTGTTGTTTTTGCAGGTGTCACATTGTTACTTGCAGACAGAACAAAAAATGAGGCCATTAATCTGATAGCTCTCTCTCTCTCTCTCTCTCTCTCTCTCTCTCTCTCTCTCTCTCTCTCTCTCTCTCTCTCTCTCTCTCTGTGTGTGTGTGTGTGTGTGTGTGTGTGTGTGTGTAAGCAAAATCATTACCTCGACAGAAGACATTTTGATGTGCATATTGAGGGGGAGGGAATATACATTTCACTGGAGGTCCTAGACTTGCTTTGCCTTTCTAATTTGCTTTTGCAGACCTAAGATTATTGACCGTGACTGAAGAAAGGGCTAATTTACCTTATATCCCGAAGTCAATTAAATGTTCCCACCTACTTGTGTATTTTGTAATCTGGTAGCCACAAAACAGCTAATGTGTTACGGAATGCTGAAGGAGGCATGTGGCATGAGTCTTAAAACTCACTGACCAGTGATGACAACTTGATGTTGCTTAGATAGATAACTAATATATGGAATTAGGATTTTATGCAAATATTAACAAATAATGACATAGATTGAAAAGGGTTCAAAATATGTTGGTCAACTCCTGTTTCAATGCTTCCTAATGAGGTGTACCAATTCCGTTCCAGCGCATGAACTTTAGGTTTTGGAAATGCCTACATTTTAAGTTGCTTCTTTGATATTACGCAGAGCTAAAAAATAGCTGTTCTGCCCCGTACTTGTCAAAATCACAAAAGGTTCCTGATATTGGATCACTTCATGCATTACTTATTTGATGTTTTCAGTCTAAGAGGGCTTGTTCAGTTGCTTGTTTTTTTAAAAAATATATTGGTGGGGGGAGAGTGGGGCTGTGTCCACTGACTCGCCCCGACACCTATGCCCCAATGGCCACGCCCCCTGTACGGCAGGGAACCGGCATGCTTGAACAGATAAAGAAAAAACTAGGCTGGCATGCTGTTTCCTGTATTCAGGGAGTTGATATTTGTTCTTCCACTGAGGAGCATTCGAACAATGCAGCTCCTAGGATCTACCGTATTTCTTCGAGTCTAAGGCGCCATCGATTCTAAGGCGCACCTTTACTTTCAGTACCACCAGCAGGGAAAAAAAAATCCATCAATTGTAAGACTCGCCTTCCTTCATTAAATCTACCTGCTCAGCACCAACTCTCCCCAGCATGTCTCCTGAAGCTGAGGATGACTGAGTGCACTGCCTTTGCATAGCATTTCTGGCCCCGTCAGAAAGTGCCATTTCCTTCGTTACCTGGGCTTGGGGGAGCTTCAGGGAGGCCTGCGCAACCCTCTGCAGGCCTCCCTGATCTTCAGTTCAGCGAAAAACAGCGATTTTTGGCCATTTCTGGTTTTCACGAAGCTCCCGCAAGCCCCAGTAAGTAAGAAGATAGCATTTTGGGGTGCTTTTCGGAGACCTTCGATTCTAAGACGCACCCCATTTTTTTTGAAATGCTTAATTGGGAAAAAACATGCGTCTTAGAATTGAAGAAATACGGTAGGTTTCTAGAAGCATGGTGCATGTGCTGGCATGAGAGCATTGCTGGTTCTTTTCCAGTGTCTTCACACACCAACCTCTTAGCTTGTAGGAGGGAAGGAACATGTGTGCATGTATATGTGGGTGTCTGCACATACACACATATGTGGCTGAGTGGCCCTGTTCCACCTGTCTTAACACAGGATTTTGTTTGGAGTACTAGTGCAAGCCAGCCGTCTGTGTGCAGCGGCCAAAACTAAATAACGTAGCCAGCCCACTTTGGGCTGATAAATTATATGGCACGCCAAGGTCGGCCATGCTCAGGATTTTCCTCAGTGTATCCATTTACTGGTTTTACAAGGAAAATAAAACAAGTCAGAATAGTTTGAAGGGACTTTCATGAAAACTGAACACCTCTTTGTGATTTCATCTTTCTGTCTGAGGTGGTCACCATGTGCAGCAAAAGAGGCTGTGTGTAACTCCTGGATTTCTGGCATTCTTGCAGCCTCAACAAATCCTGTTTAATCTCACCCAGACTGTGAAGGTTTCCAGTGAGTTCCCAAGCCTCGTGCTCTCTTGTGCCTGATAACTTGGCCATTGCTTAGATTCCAGCCAGCCTGCTTTGCATAGTTTAGCTATCAACTGAAATATAGCAAGATAAAGGCCATGGTTTAGAGTGAGTTTCAGAGGTAATTTAGATGTCAGGGATACATTGCACGCTTTCTTTGGAGGGGGGAATGGAAATTTAAATATGTTCACGTTGGTTTTTTAAGATAATGAGCGTTTTGGACACCCTGCTGAAGAACCTGTCAGCTTATAAAATGGCATGAATGCTGAGGGATCATTCTTTCCCTGCTCCCATCTGCCACATTATCTTATTGCTCCTTCACAATTAGAAATATGTTTAGACAGCGCTCAGGAAACGGGGATGTAGTGTTTTGGAAGACTTGACTCCAGCGTGGGGTATGCAGAGTGCTGAAGGTTCTGTAATGGGGCAAGGAAGAAGGGCAGGGGGCTGGATTGCTACCCTGTTTTCCCGAAAATAAGACAGTGTCTTATACAGTATTAATTTTGGCTCAAAAGACGCAGTAAGTCTTATTTTCAGGGAGGTCTTATTTTTCCAACCTGTGGCGTGACCCCCACCCCCCCGGCCAGCAAGGCCTGCAAGGAGGCTGCAACCTTGCAGACTCTCTCTAGCACGTTGTCTCCATGGTGGAAGACTCAAGTGCAGGCCTTGCAGAGCCTTGTACCCTCGGGAAAGAATGAAACTTTAATCGGTCAAAGTAAGTGCCGGGGGGGGGTCGTGGGGGGTGCTGGGGGGTCGGGTCAGTCTGGCTGCTGATCCTAGCTAGGTCTTACTTTCAGGGAGGACTTATATTGACAAGTGCCAGCAAAAATGCAAAAATGACAGTAGGTCTTACTTTCGGGGGGAGGTCTTATTTTAGGGGAAACAGGGTAGTCAGTTGACATCACTGCTGTGTGTGAATGTGTGCAGAGCAGGGGTGTTGTTGAAGGGGAGCCAGGGGGGAGAGCTGGCCTCCGGAACGTACCCTACAGCAGGAGCAATGATGTCATCAGCAGGAGCGCTCAGGTGCTGCCTTTGAAACTTTTCTCAAAGCCAAACAAAATCTCCAGACTCAGTAGGAGGCAAACTGTGTGTATGTTAATATCTAGACCATCTTATTCTCCAAGACAGGGGAGGCCCATCCGTGAGGTGATGCATCAGTGGCGGATTGGAGGGGGTGAGAGGGTGGCAGATTCAGGATGCCCTGTACCCTGAGTCTGTTGCTCTCTCTCTCTCCAGCTGGACGTGGAACCAGCCGCATTGATCCTCTTTCCGCTCACTTAAAGCGAGCGGAAAGCAGATCACTTGCCTCCTTATCATGTTCCTCGTATGGTTTCCTCAAACCTGGATGTCTGGCTTCTGGTTTGATTTACAGGGACCACGCAAGCAAAGAAGTTATTTTTAAATTCCATTTTCAATGTTTATACATTTTCTTTTTAAACTATTGCAACCCACTCCAAGCGTTTGGGATGAAATGAGCTACATCTTTCATTGAAGTTTGATGTTTCAAATTTAAAATAAGTGGCAAGAGAAGAAAACACTGTCATGAAGACATTTTAAGTTGATTGATTTTTTTTGCATGGTCTTATGCAAAGACATGGCTCTGGGCGAGTGTCACGAAACGTTCGTGCACTTCAAAATTTACCACTACACCACTGGAGCAGGGCAAAGTTTTGTCTCTCCTTTGTTGCAGGATTTCAAGCAGAGGCTGGATGGCCACTTGTCAGGGATGCCATAGTATTTGCCTGCAGTGAACTTGATGATTTGATAGAACTTGATGGCCGCCGCCATCCTGGATCGTGCGAGATTTTGCGAGATCCATGATGGCCGACAGGAAAACGGTACACTTTTAAATCTTTTTAAAGCGGCAGCGGTGGCAGTGGAGGCTTCACCGGGCCTGAAAAGCCCAGGAACGGAGCCCGGAAACCGGAGCAGTCCCAGGTTTTCCGGGATGGATGGCAAGCCTATTCAAATGCCATGCAGCCCCTCTCTAGGTGATATACTGGGCCTGGAACAGAGTGAGCCACCATTCTTCTCCCCAACAGAAAAATAGCTAAGAGCCTGCTCAGTTTGCCATTAATGAAGTGGGATTCCTGTCGGACACCAAGACAGCTGTTAGGCTGCCTTTGCTGAGTGTTGATTTACTGCTTGTTAAATGTACACAACCTTCCGTTTAGGTTTCGCCTGATGAGAATGAGAAATGGTAGGAATAAATGTTGCAACAGCAGGGCGTGAGAGAAGAGACAGCTCAGAGGCTTTCCTCAGAGAAATGTAGGAGCGTAGAAGTCCTGCTCATTTGTTTGCTTTCTTGTTGATGCATTTCATTTTTAGTAGTACAGTGGGTCCTCCCTCCCAGAGGCGTTGCTGGAGGGGGGCGTTACTGTAAGTTCCACACCCCGTTTACACCCCGGTACGAGGTGGCCCCGCCCCCTTGCCATCGGAGCCATTCTGTGCGGCCGCTGTGGCGAAGGCAGCGGGCAGGAGACTCCCTGCCTGTTGCGTTTTCCGCACGGAATGGCTTCCTACCATTTCTCATTCTCATCAGGCGAAACCTAAACAGAAGGTTGTGTACAGTACATTTAACAAGCAGTAAATCAACACTCAGCAAAGGCAGCCTAGCAGCTGTCTTGGTGTCTGACAAGAATCCCACTTCAATAATGGCAAACTGAGCAGACTCTAGCTATTTTTCTGCTTTCTTTATTTTTTGCCATTTTGTGTAAGAGCATCTTTGCAATTTTGACAGCAGATTCAAGCTTTGCTGTTGGATTGACTCTTGTAGGGAGAGGTGATAATGCGATGAAACTCTCACTTTTTTGCAAGCTTGGGCAGATTCTTCACAGGTGAATTGTGTTCCCCCCCATCCAAAAACATGCAGTTAGGTGTGCCAAGTCTGCTGAAGTAATGCATGACTCTTTCTATTACAGTCGTCGTCGTAGTACTTGGCAGTGCTCAGAAATCTGAATAATAATTCACAAAGATGAGACAGCGACAATAATTCCCCATAAAGAGTCCCTTGCTACCTTGCTCCAGTGTTTGCTTGCAGTGCTATGTATCATCAGTGGTTCTGCTGACGTGGTTGTGACTCAGCACAGGCACCACAGTCCCTTACCAGTCCTTGGATTTTATTAGTAATATTAGGGCAGCATGCTACATCTCTGGCTTTTCTCTAACATCCCTCTTTCCCAGAGTGACTACTACATACTCTTGATTGTATCTCCTTTTCTTGAGGCTTTAAGAAGTATTCAGTGTCCTTAAAATATGACATCTTGAACATTAAAGTCATGATAGTTCCAGTATTTTTTTGAGTGGACACTGGAGCTTCTTGCCAGCTAACCTGCTAAAATGACAGATGAAAGACATTATAGCTCATCATCATCATCCTGTTTCCTGGACTCTTTGAAGTCCTTGTTGAAAGATGGGTATGATGGGTATTAGTTTACTTGAGTAATGTCTTTTAACTGCTCTTGGAGTTTTGCATCAAATGAATCGAGTATTTCATAGTCTTGCCTGTTTGCAGACTTTTATTGTGGCAAGGGTGCCCTGGACAGGAGATCTGTTATATAAATTTCAGTTCGTTTTCTATTGTACATCTGTGGAGTCTGTTGGAGTCTGGCGTATATATTGGAGTCTGAATAGCATACATCAGAGGCATTTTGGAGCTGACAGCAGCCATGTCTTAAAAGCGACTTCTATTGCTTGAGAATCCCTGTCAAACTGGATGGATTTCTGACCACATATACTGTATACTCGTCAGTTTTTTCACAGGCAAATAAAATTGCCAGGCGTCCTTTTTCAAATTGGGCATACTGCTATGTCTGTGATAGTGACCTTGATGCAAACACAGCATGCTACTCGTTTTGCAGAAGTACTGCATCGAGATTAGTTTCACTGGCATCATACAAGACCTATTCATTCATATCATAGTCTTTCAAAACAGGGCATGTGGTCAGTATGTCTTCAATGTGTTGGAGAACTGCATGATGTAGGCGTTGCCGCCATCCTTAGCATCTAGCACTGAAAATATTTTTACTTGGGCAAGATCAGGTAAGAATGCTTCTGCAGCGGGCATTTGGTAATGAACTTGTAATAATGCGTTGTTCCGATTGCTTGGATCAGCGCGGAGGCCAAGTTCGTCACGTTTCTGTGTGCTATCGTACTGCTGATCCACTTCATCAGTTTTGTTACGCTGGCAATTATACCATCGGTTTCCATTTGCTTTATTGCTTCCCTGATCTTTTCTTTCAGCATTACAGGAACTCTCTGTGGTGAATGTTGCACTGGCTGCATTGTTTCATCTGCTTTGAGATTTAGTGTGCCTGGGAGACATCCAAGTCCTTCAAAGACATCATTGTCATGTTTTTAGAATGTGTGTCTTTGGTATTCGGCTTGGTACAGGTTCGTGAACAGGTTTTTGTTGGCTTACACATAGTTTGTGATACATTCAATGTTACTGGCAGGGCCGGCCCAGTCATGAGGCAAGCGGGGGGAGGATATTAATGCCCCCCCCTGGCTTCCTCGCCCTGCTGCTCAACTCACACTCATGCTTAATGTGCCGCCAGTTTGTTTCCTGGGCCCATGAGTCACCTCACCTTGCCTCTGCTAATCTGCTGCCTTTGTGGTTTTTGCTCTGCTGCTTTGTGTGTTTCTGTGCGCTGGCAGCAAAAAAGTTGGAAAAAGGAAAATGGGAGAAGCACTGTGCTGCTTCCAGAACAACAAGGACAGTGTCCACGCAATTATAATGCCTTATAATAGTACCTTAATAGGTGCCTTAATCTTGTGCCTTAATAGGACTTAAGTCTCTGTCAGTGCAATCCTGCTTAAATATCCTATCCCCGTTCCGGGCTCAGCCCCGAGGTCTACTCGGGGGAAGGGGACGTTCATCCCCTTCCCCCGGTGTAACGTGGGGGGTCCCCAATGGGCCTCCTCAGATTTCCACCAGCTATTTAGATGGCGCAATTCCGAGGAGGCTGTGTAATGGTGGAGCCGGCCCAGGAACGGGATGAGGATATGGTCGCTGCAATCCCCGCCCCCCGGGCCGACTTGGCCAATAGCCCCCCTCCCTCACCGCCTGGAACGCCCCCGCCAGTGCTGCACTTAACTTCTCTGGCGACCGCGGGGATGATCCGGCGGTGGAGGGCGGTCGGCCTCCGCACCAGCCGCCCTTACTCGAAAGTCGTTGCGAACGTGCTTTATGGCGCATTCATGACAGCTTGGAATGGCGGAGTGCTCGCTTCGCTGTTCCAGACTTCCGTTGGATTGCGCCCTGTGTGTGTGTGTGTGTGTGTGTGTGTGTGTGTGTGTGTGTGTGTTTGAATACCCTACTGCTGCTTCTTCAGAGCCTGATCAAACTGTTCCTTTTGTACTGCTGCTTAACTTCCACTAGTCCCTTGCCAGTCTCTTCTGCTGGTGATGGGGTGCAGGAATTGATTGGGGGGGGGGGAGTTTGCCAGCTTCTGTAGTCCTGTCTGGCATGCGGTTTGCTTGGTTGACTAGAAAAGGCAAGAAAGCAGACAGTCTGGGGCCCTCTTCACAGATTATCTCCCTTCCATTCCTGTACATGTGGGGATGGGTGGGTGGGTGCCTGCCTGCCACTGCCCTTAGCTTGCCACCCATCCAGCCGCTTCACTGTGCATGCTGACCATCTTCTTGCTCTCTGAGAGTGATGGGAAGAGGATAGGAGCAGCTATGGCTCACCTTTTATGCCGTTGTCACAAGCAAGCAATTGCACTGTTCCAGTTTGAAGGGGATCATGCTGTTGCCACCTCCCGGCTGAGTGCTCCCCTTGCCCTCTGTCTTGGCCAGACCTAGTTCAGCTGGGGGGGGGAAGCACACCCAGGTCCAGTTGCTGCTTCTTCCTTTCTCTTCTTCTCTCCCACGGATATGCTCTAGGCCAGTGCCTCCCCTCCATGCAGTTCTGTTTGGGCCCACTTTTGAAAAACCACTTGAAAGGTTTTCCAAACTGGGAAGTGGGGAGAAAAAAGGAAGAGGAAGAAAGAGGAAGGTATGTGATGGTGGCAGTGTGTGTGTGTGTGTGTGTGTGTGTGTGTGTGTGTGTGTGAGAGAGAGAGAGAGAGAGAGAGAGATGTCAGAGTGTGTGTGATGTCACATGATGCAGTAGCGCCACTAGGACGCGCATCACCCTAGTGATGCTACGATATCGCGGGTCCCCCCGCGGCGGGTCCCCCCCGCGCCGCCCTCCGGACGCTCCGAGGCCGGCCCGGGAGCCGGCCTCGGAGCGTCCGACCCCGTCAGCGCTCCAGGGCCTTCTGAAAGAAGGCCCAGGCAGCGCGTCCATCCGGGGATTTCCCGGATTTTCGCGCATGCGCAGACCCGTTTTGAGGGCTTTTTGCCCTCAAAACGGGTCTGCGCATGCGCGAAAATCCGGGAAATACCCGGATTGATGCGCTACATGGGCCTTCTTTTAGAAGGCCCTGGAGCGCCGACGGGGTCGGACGCTCCGAGGCCGGCTCCCGGGCCGGCCTCAGAGCGTCTGGAGGGCGACGCGCGTCACGGAGGTGACGCGCACGGGGTGCGCGCATCACCCCGAGGCGACTCGCCTCGCGCCAGTGACGCCAGTGACATGATGTCAGAGAGTGCAATAGTGGTGGGAGGGGAGAGAATTTGGCACTGCCTCAGCCACCTGCTCAACATGGGTTGAGTCTGCAGAAACTCATTGTGAAGTGGGTTTGGGTGGCAGTCTCTCTGTTATCTGAACCTATTATTATTATTATTACCATCATTAAGAGATAGGAGCTACAGAGGATTTTCCTTGTACCTGCATCACAGGGAATAGCTGACAGCTCTGGTCAGTGGTGGGACCGCTCCTGGGTGATGGACCCCAGCAGATGCTAAACCATGGCATCTGTTGACACCAACCCTAGAGATGGTTGGATGCATTCAGTCCCTTATTTCCATGGACTTTATTGTTAAAAAGCAGGCAAGAAATGCAGCAGGATGCCTTTTAAAGTCATTCTGACACAACTCTATGACAAACTCATGACTAAGGTCTAGGAAAAACCCTTGATACATTTCTGTTAACGGGTTTGTCACTCAGTGAACATAAACTTAAACAGACGTTATGACTCATTTCTGAATGTTCGTTCCTGGCACAAAGTAGATCATGGCAAAATGTTCCTGGTCCTTGGATAATCTAATCCTATTAGTTCTTCAGCAGCCGGAAAAAAGAAAAAAAAAAGGTTGTTTTTTTTCAGAATGTGATGAAGTTAGATGAGGAAAACCTAACCAAAATGTGTGGTACATTATAAGATTAAAGATCTGTAGTAAAACTGCATGGCACTTTACCTCCAGTGATTTGAAGGAACTGCTTTGATGTGTGGGGATGTACAAGTAATCTGTCTCAATTCCAGAAATTCAGGGCAGAATGTCATAGGTAGGGGCAGGAGAAAATGGTGATAACAAAATAAAAACACATTAACACTGCTTTCTGCTAAAAAAAATCTGCAAACATTTAAAATAAAATAAAACCATGTAATTTTGCATCATTCTTCATCTGCTGATACTGTAAAACCTGTACCACCTACCTAATACACTTTTAAAGTGGTTACAATTGATGAAAATGGAAAAAAATTGGAATAAAAACAGATAACACCACTTTCTGCTATTTCATTTGTGTTAAACACCGAAAACTGCGAAAAAATAAAACTATTTTCTTCCACCTCTAGTCATAGGGATGCTACCTCCAGTATGTCAAGGACCCAACATTTATCTGCTTTCATGTGGATAATGGGTTTTAACCCCTAGGTACCCCAGGCTTCACAATGTTATTATCATAAACCACTTTTTGTCTCCCTCTTAAAGCATTGTGTACCCAAGAAAATTCTCTCTGGATAATAGAAATGCACTTGTGCTTCCCAGGTAATTGAAATCAAGAGAAAAAGACTGTCTTTCTATTGTTGTTGTTTTTTTGCATAGCTCTGTCCAGTTTTGGAATTTGTGACAAAGTTAAGAAATGGGGTAGGGATGAGAGGAGGCACTAGTTTTTCAATGGACCATAAAGACATGGATGATGGTAACCTGTTTCTACTTTATCATTTTTATAGCGCTTTTTATTTCCATAGCTCTTTATTGAGTTTATCCTCACTATTATTTAATGCGTTGTATGGATAGGGAAGTAAGACTGAGGAGTAAGCCTTGGGCCAAGGCCACGGATAAGTGGCAGAGGCCGGCGGTGATCCAGGTCTGTCTGCCACCAGGCCACAAGAAAGTCTGCTAAGTTTGCAGTCACTACATTTGGCTTGGATTCTACAAAGCAGTAGAAGAAACAAAAGCAAGGGGGGGAGAAAGAGAGAGAGAATAAAACAGTAAATGGTTCGGTTCCTCCCCCACTGTAGCAATGAACAGAAAAGTGCAACCTTAATGTGAACTGAAGAAACCTAACCTCTGTTTCCTTGTTTCCTACCCTTTGAAGACAATGCATTTTGTATTCTCGGCAATTACCATTTGAATCAATAAAAATCCAGCATCTTGATAAAGAGCCCAGGTACACTTTGTCTTTACCAGACCCCATCCCATAAGGTAACTGGAGCAGCTAATTTTGCATCAGCCATAGTGGCAGCCCAGATTATGTTCTTCAAAGACTGTCTCTCTTGTTCAAATACAGGGTCCATATCTTGGCTGAACATTAATGTTATTTGATAGGACTCACGTCCAGCTCCACCTTGCCCTTCCCAGTGAATTAGGTTTTATAATAATAAGCAAAAAGAAGAAAGGTCTTTTTGTCCTGCTGTTGGGTCCATCCTGTGAAACTGATCAGGCACCAGGATTGATTACCACCAGGCGAGCAAAGAATTGATAACCTACAGAATCTGTATGGAGAATCCTTTCTCATTTTCCATTTGTAATTCTGCTTTTTGACTCTTTTATAAAGCAACCTGAAGAACAAAATAAGATAGTTAGCAAGTTAACAGTGCAATCTCCGTTTTTACTTTTGTGCCGGTTTAACCAGCGGCGCAGCGAGAATGGGAGGCCCCAGAATGGAAAAGGGATTCAAATCCCCTCCAAAAGAGGAATTCAAAGGGGATTTGAATCCCTTTTCCGTTAAGTTAAGTCAGATTGCGCTGTAAAAGAAGCACCATTTATCGTTTAAACATCACAGAACCCACGGAGAAAATTCCTGCCTTCTTCTTCTTCTTCTTCTTCTTCTTCTTCTTCTTCTTCTTCTTCTTCTTCTTCTTCTTCTTCTTCTTCTTCTTCTTCTTCAAATTTTGTTGTGGATCAGTTCTTCTTCTTCAAATTTTGTTGTGGATCAGTTCATTACTTAAATGCACAAGTTTGTAATAAAACAAGGGTGCTTATCTTCAATGCAATAATGTTTTGGCTCTGCACATCTCATTTGCGTTTCTTGAAAAAAGGGAACAGTGCATGCTACCTGCAGATGCATGGAAGCCACTGTAACATGGCTGCTCCCACACCACTATCCAATAATGTTTGAAACACAACAATGCTGTTGCCCAGCAAGTTATCAAGTTGCCATTCTTCACTCACAGGAACATCTTCCTCCAAATGTTATCAGTGGTGTGGGAGCAGCCACATTGTAGTGACTCTACACTACACATAAGGCACTTCTGGTTTTTGGAAGCAAACCGGAAGTGGACCAGTTCCACCTCCATTGTGGCAAAGTAATCTCACAGCAAAGTATGCAAAATAGATGAGCCACCTGCATGTAACAATATTTTTTTTTACATTTAGTCTGATAAAGAAATAAAGGAGGTCACCATATTTTTCACCAGTGGGGCTCTCAAATGACTGTGAAATAAACTGACATTCTTTAGGAGTCGTTTAGTAGATTTCAATGTAGAAAGCAAAAACAACAATGAAAAAAATCCAGTGCCATTCTCTCAAAGGACTAAAAGTAGAGAATTAGAGGTGCAGAATTTCTTTCGTCCCTGGAAGGAATTTCTCACAAACCTGCAAACTGTTCTTTGAAGCTCAACATCAGGACACAAAGGCCAAACAGATGTAAGACAGAAACAGTGCTCTGAGCATGTTCTTCAGATGTACTCCAAGCTCACCTCTTCAAACCCAAGCTGTCAAACATACCACCAGCATACTGAACCCTGGCTGAAGCCCTTCAGTTCTGTGGCTCTCCACTAGCTCCATCACTTGCTACTGCTGCCTCCTCCTGCTCCCCACTACTGCCCCTTCTGATGTTTCTGCTGTGAGGCTTCTTTAGTGCAGTGGTCTTCAGCTTCTCAAGAGCTGGATCCCATCTGCACATAGGACCCACCTTCAAGAACCTAGCAGCTAAGAGGGATGGGCAAGTCTACACTTGCCCATCCCTCTTAGCTGCTAGTTTCTTGAAGCCACAGTCCATTCTTTATAGATGGTCCACAGTCCATCTATAAAGTCACAGTCCATTCACTTACGTGTGTGCACTGCTCTTCCTTCCTTCCTTCCTTCTGGCTTCAGACTTGGACTTGATCACCTTGGTGGATGGTCTCCACTGGGAACTGAACAGGGGGAGTGCATACTGAAGGTTCTGGTGCACCTCTCTGCGGCTTTCAGTACCATCAACCATGGTATCCTTCTGGACTGCTGGGATGGGACTTGGGGGGCACTATTTTGCAGTGATTCTGATCCTTCCGGGAGGGTAGGTTCCAAAAGGTGGTGCTGGGGGCTCTATCTGAACTCCTATTTGGCACTTTGGCTGTTGTTCTGTGGTTCTATTCTGTTCCCCATATTTTTGGACTTTGACATGAAACTGCTGGGGGAAGTGACCCAGGCATTTAGGGTTGGGTGTCACCAATATGCAGGTGATGCTCTATTTTCCATTGTTAGCCAATGAGGCTGTGGAAGTCCTGAATCAGTGCCTTGAGTTGGTAGTGGGCTATGACAGCTAACAAGCTCCAACTAAATCTACACAATACAGAGGCTATTAGCGAGGAGATCTGCATCCCAGAAATTGGATCACCATGCTGCATGGGGTTGCACTCCCAAATGTGAATGTGATCAATGAAGGGGAGTGTTCCTAGACGTGACCTTGAACCTGGATGCCCAGGTGATGGCTGTGGCTCGAAGTGCCTTTAGCCAACTTGCGTTAGTCCACCAACTGTGTCCTTCCCTGGATAAGACAGACCTGACTATGGTTATTCATGCAGTAGTGGCTTCTAGGTTGGACTACTGCAACATACTCTGCTTGGGGCTGCCTTTGAAGTTTGTTTGGAAACTTCAATTGGTACAGAATCAACTGCTAGGCTGCTGACTGGAGCTGAATGTCACATCCCATTATTTAATCTTCTTTGGCTGCCTGTACATTTCTAAGCACAATTCGAAGTTCTGGTGATGGCTTATGAAGTTCTTAATAGTTTGAGATCTAGATACTATACTTGAAGGACTGTGAGCTCAGTCCTGTGCATATCTACTCAGACATCCGATTATAGTCAATGTGGCTTACTCCTGGGTAATTATGGATAGGATTTCAGCCTGGCTCTCTCCACATGAGTCTGATCATACCATGAGGTCATTGCAGGTGGCTCTGATGCAGGTACCTCTAGACAGGTGGTTGGTGGTGACTTGAGGCAGGGACTTTTTCTGTGGTGGTGCCTGGCCTCTGGAATTAATTCCCAAGACCAGGACTTATTCTTGCAGTTTGTTTACATTTTGAAGGGAAGTTAACACTTCTCTGTTTCACCAGGATTTTGTTTCTTCCTTTCTTCCTTCGCTCTAGTGACTTCAGTTGGCTTTTTATTGTTGAGTTGCCACTTTAATTTTATTTATTTACTTATTATTAGAGAGCTTTGTTACCTCATTGATGCCACGTGACTATTGGAAATTCCAAGTCACCAATGGTGACCAGGTGAGTGGCGAATGCCAAAGCTGAGTGCACAACTTGAAACGGGCAGTCAACTGAGTTTTGTCTGAAAAGAAAAATCATATAAATTGTAACGATAGATTTCATGCGTCCTCTCTTGAAGTTGAAATGCAATATCAGGCACTTGGTTTCCATGTGTCAGGCTATCTTCTTGCTTGCTCTGTGTGTGGCCTCTCCTGGTAATTAACCTGAGGGGTTACTTTCCTTTTCTAATTTGTAGGAAGTGGCTCATGACATCTGTTTGGGCCCCGGGGCTACTTCTTGAAAACCTTTAGCTTTCCCAGGTTTTTTTTTTCTTTCTTTCTTTTAAAGTAGAAGGAATATAAAGATAACAACTAGCAGACTTGATTCATAGTAGCTCTAGGGGGAAAACGCCTTTTCATATTATAAAGAAATAGCTAAAGATACAGAGACTTAAGGCTTTTTATTAGAAAGAAGTAAACACAGAGGTGAATGTGTAACGTATATTGCTTAAAAAGGGGCTTTGTGAATATAAAACCTCCAGAACGAGGCCTTGCTTATGTCTCGGACTGCTAGAAATTTAGATGAATAATCTGAAAGACGTCCACCATGTAGTTTGCTACTTGTGAATGGTGGACGTGTATCCGGAAAAATGGAATACCGTATTGTCCCGAGTATAAGACGCACCTGATTATAAGACGCACACTTAAAGTTTGGTGCTATTAAAAAAATTTAATTAAATCACTGGCATTAAATTACAACAGCCTGATTATAAGACACACCCCTAGTTTAAAAACTTAAATTAGGAGAAAAAAGTGAGTCTTATACTCAGACCAATACGGTAGTTAATGGAAGAGCAACAGAAACCATCGGAGAACTGCATGCTTATGCATATATGGGCTAACCAGTCAAAATGGGGTAGAAATATTCTGAGTATATGCTATGTGAGATTTATTAGAGAATATAATCTGTAGAGAGGGGAATTATTTCCCTCTCATCCTCTTAAATGAAGTCTATACAATGGACATTATAGTACTTTAGGCTTAAATGAGCTTTGGCTTTCAAATGCACATCCAATTTCTCTTCTACATTCTAGCCTGGATTAGTAACATTCACAGGTGTTGCAAGCAGCACAAGAGAGGCAATACCATGCATGAAAACATCGTGTGGGGCAGCCCTCTTTTCATAAGTATTAGAGCAGCATTTCTCAAAGTGCGCTCCTGGAAGCCCTGGGGCTCCCTGAGAGCCGTTCAGGGGCTCCGCGAGCACACCATAAGTGGCCTCTATCTACCCCCTGCCCAGTTTGCTCATCCATCCTTCCTGCCTCCCCTATTCGTGGCTCTCCTTCCTCATTCCCCTACTGTTTTGGCGCGGCACTTTGCCACTCCGCACACATGCCGGCGTTCAGGGCTCCCCGAAACTCTGCACATGTGCCAGTGGGGTTCCCTGAGACTCCTTTTAGGAGTGTAAAGGACTCTGGAGGTGGAAATGTTTGAGAACCACTGTATTAGAGCAGCGGTTCTCAAACTGTGGGTAGCGACCCACCATTGAGAACCGAAGCTGTCCCCTGCCCCCTTAAGGGGCAGGGACAGCATGACGGCGGCGATCTGGAGGATTGCCACCACCGCCAAATTGCCCTAAACCGCCATTGTGGCACTTACCGGGGCTTTGGGGAATTTCAGGGAGGCCTGTGCGACCCTCTGCAGGCCTCCCCGATCTTCAGATTGCTGCGAAGATTGCTGTTCTGCAGCGATCTGAAGATTGGGGAGGCCTGCAGAGGGTCGCGCAGGTCTCCCCGAAGTCCCCCAAAGCCCCGGTAAGTGCCGCAGCGGCAGTTTCGGGGTCAGTATTGGCAGCGGTGGTGGTGATCCCCTGGATCGCCGCTGCTGCTGGCTCCGCCCCCGCAAATACTCAAAACGCTGCATTAGAGTATCTGATACAACTCAAATGGCCAGTTAGCCCTCTCGGGCTGCTATTCTTTCTTTGCACACTTACCTGGGAGTAAGTCCCATTGCATTCTGTGAGACTTTGAGCAGACATACATAGGATTATGCTTTCAGTGTCTACCAAAATTGCTGTAACTGCAAATCATTTTAGGAATTGTACCTGCAGAAATAAATCAGAGCCAGAACTGGAGAACCTTTCTTCAAAGAGGCGGAAAGTTCTTTTCCTGAAAACCATTGTCGACTGGATAACATTTATTTTTGCTGCCAGCAGTTCTAAAAGATCTGTCGGCTAGCTCTTGAGGGGTGGGGGCAAAGTGAGAGTGCTGAATACAGTATTAAAAGTCCTCCAGTTTTACTCTCCCCCATAATCAGTGAAGAATGATTAGGGGGATAGGGAGAGCTGGCAGAGAGCAATGTGCTTGGTACGCAGGAATCCAAAATAAACAGATTTGCTGATTGTGTACTTGGACATGTTTAAATGAGAGCCCCTGCTTTGATCTTCTCAGCATTGTTCTTTGCCTAGCTCAGTAGCAAGGGAAAATGGTTGAACAAATAGGCTTCTGGTTGCAGAGGAGTGAGCTGCAGAAGTCTTACAAAATCCTTTGTAGCCTCTGTGGCTGCAGGGGAACAAGTATCCAATCCCGTCTCCTGCCTTCTCTGTAAAGGGAGAATGGGAATTAGGAATGGGAGGCATCCTTCCCATTATTGTAACATACTGTTTTGTGCAGAGGCACAAAGGTTTAAATTGACCTCGTTATAATGGGCAATATAATGCATGAAACACCTGGCATTTATGAATACCTGTATAGTAAGTCAGTGCACAAACTTAACACCTCTGATGGCTGATTCACATTACACGAATCCCGGCGTGTTACGGAGATGCGCAGAGCTCTTTGACAGCATTTCGGAAGCAAGCGGAGCAGCTGCGAGCTCCGCAATGCAGAAGCTGGAAAAATGGTTTCCCCTCATCTTTTGAGGGGACGGGCTTCGCGGATCCGGGGCGGGTTCGCGGAGCTACTGCAGCCTACCAATCGGGTGAGAGGGGGGAGAGTGGCTGCATGCCAATCAGAACTGCCTCAAATCACCTTCATAAGAAGGCGGGACAGCAGGAGGGACAACAGGCGGGAAGGCACTCCTTCCGGCCAGCTCTGCGCGCTGAGCCAGTGGCAGGGGCAGGGGCATCCACGCCTGGATTTGTGTAGTGTGAATCAGTCCTCAACTGAGTCATACAATCTGTTCTTCATACAGATTGTTGTTGTTCAGTCGTTAAGTCGTGTCCGACCCTTCGTGATCCCATGAACCATCTCCCGCCAGGCCTTCCTGTCCTCCACTATCTTTCTGAGTTCGCTCATTTTCATGTTCGTTGCATCGGTGATGCTGCCTAACCATCTCATCCTTGGCCTTCCCCTTCTCCTTTTGCCTTCAATCTTTCCCAGCATCAGAGTCTTCTCCAGAGAGTCCTCTCTTCGCATTAGGTGGCCAAAATATTTGAGCTTCAGCCTCAGTACCTGTCCTTCCAGGGAACAGTCAGGGTTGATTTCATTTAGGATTGACTGATTTGATCTCCTAGCAGTCCAAGGGACTCTCAGGAGTCTTCTCCAGCACCACAGTTCGAAAGCATCTATTCTTCGGCGCTCAGCCTTCCTTATGGTCCAACTCTCGCAACCATACATTGCTACTGGGAACACCATCGCCCTGACTATACGAAGTTTTGTTGGCATGGTGATATCTCTGCTTTTTATTATGTTATCTAAATTTGCCATAGCTTTCCTTCCAAGGAGTAAGCGTCTTTTGATTTCATGGCTGCTGTCTCCGTCTTGCAGTGATCTTGGAGCCCAAAGAAGTAAAATCTGTTACTGCTTCCATTTCTGCCCCTTCTATTTGCCAGGAATTGATGGGACCAGATGCCATGATCTTAGTTTTATTAATGTTGAGTTTCAAGCCAACTTTTGCACTCTCCTCTTTCACTCTCATCAAGAGGCTCTTTAGTTCTTCACTGTCTGCCATTAGGGTGGTATCGTCTGCATATCTGAGGTTGTTGATGTTTCTCCCGGCAATCTTGATTCCGGCTTGCGATTCATTCAGCCCTGCATTTCTCATAATGTACTCTGCATATACGTTAAATAAGCAGGGTGACAATATACAGCCTTGCCGTACTCCCTTCCCCATTTTGAACCAATCGGTTGTTCCATGGCCGGGTCGAACTGTTGCTTCTTGACCCGCATACAGGTTTCTCAGGAGACAGGTAAGGTGGTCTGGTACCCCCATCTCTTTAAGAATTTGCCACAGTTTGTTGTGCTTTTTATCTGGGTGCTTTTTAGCCTGGCTTTTAACCTAGCTTTGGGATGGAAACGGCCAGTGAATGACTTGCACCAGGAGATGATGGGAGTGTGTGATCCTGTTGATTCTCCTGGACCTTTCAGTGGCTTTTGATGCCATCTGCCCTAGTGTCCTTCTGGACTTCCTGAAGGGGGTGGGGGTGTAAGTGCTACGTATCAGTCGCGGTTCTCATTCCGGTAGGGCAGGCTGCAGAAGGTGGTGCTGGGGGGACCTGTGCTTGGCTGCATGAAGTGCTGCAGGGCTCCGTCTTGTCCCCCATGCTTATAAAGATCTCTGTGAAACCTGTGGGGGAGGGAAACTCACCCAAAGGTTTGGGCCAAGGAGCCCTCAATATGCCGATGGACAGCTCCACCTCTCAATTTCACTTGAACCTAGGGAAGAAGTAGAAGTCCTGAATTGTTCCTTCGCAACTGCGAGGAACTGGATGGGGGAACAGAAACCAAACTGAAGCCAGACAAGGCTGTTGGTTAGGAATTTCACCAAACTGGAAATAGGTCTTCAGCTTGTTCTGGATGGGATTGCACCAGAAGCGGCATCGGGGTAGGGGCGGGGGAGCCGTGGTCCCCAAGGCGGGGGGCGCACGTGGCGGTGGGGGGGCGTACTTGCCTCCGGGATGCGTCTCCTCTGCCACCGTTCCCGTCGTTGTCTTCTGCTGGATTGTTTTGGGCTGGGCCCTCCCGCCCGCCTGCCCTGGAGTCATTTGGCTCCAAAAAGGTAAGGAAAACGGCGGGGTGGTGATTGGAGCCGTGCCGCGCACGAGCAAAAGTGACATCACTTGTGGCGTCACATGGGGGTGACGCGTCGGCAGCCCCCCCCCCCCCCCCCGGAATGCCACTGTATTGCACTTCCCTGAATTATCAGGTTGACAGTGTCATAGTGGTCCTTGATCCAGGGTTCCTTTTATGTGCCCAGGTGGCAGTGGTGCCTTTTTAGTGACTCCTGTGAGCTCTGACTGCTTTGCCAACTGCAGCTTCAGGGACAGCTGCGGTTGGCAAAATTTTGCTAGGATTAGGCTAGTTAGAACTGTAATGGCTTGTTTTCTTTTTAAACTATCTGTATGCTTTGCCCAAACCCATTTGTAATCCCCCTTTTTATATTTAATAAACTCCTTTAATTTTGAACCAGCAGGGGTTTGGAGTTGTGCCTGGGATAAGCCTGGAAGTTTTACTTTCCCTAATGGGCTCGCCTGCTCATTTCAAACTACTGGAGGGAAAAGTTAAGAATTTCGGGTTTGGATAGAGACTTCTCTGACTGCAGGAGGCTGGAGAGACAGCAGGATTGAAGGCACACAGTGGTCTTAGGATCTAAGCGTCCTTCGCTGGTTTGAGAAAGGTGGATATCCCTTCTCCCTGAGGTGGCAGGTGTCTCAGAGGAGCAAGATAGCCAGCACAGCTGGCTAGTGGAAGTGTAACTACAGAATCAAAACTCCTCTGGACCTCCTGAGGTCTGTGAACTGTGACAGAGAACATAACACACCAGTGCAATCCTGTGTAACCTTGCACCGGTGTAACAGTAGATGCATCGATGCATCAGCAGATGCACCAGTGTAAGTGCAATTACGCCGGCATAAGTGCACTTACACCGCATACATGCATAGGATTGGGCTTGACATGCATAGGATTGGGCTCAAAATGTAATAGTAATGGAATGCATCAATAAATAAGCCCAGCTCCTGTTTGTTAACATCCTTCTGAAACTTCATCACCTGGGTAGATGGGTGGTAAAAACTGATTGAGAAATGTCAAAAGGAGTGAGAGTGAGGGAGACCAGGAATTTATCAAGGTGGGGGGGAGCCAGATTGCAGTGGAGTAGCATGCAGGTGGGGACTTATTTTTCAGACAACTTGGAAGACAGAAATCCAATTTTCTGTAGCAGAAACCCAAAATTCTTGAAATGGGGATCTGTTTGTATGAGTCAATACTAATAGTCCATACAGATGTGGTATAGGAATGACTTGCATGTTTGCAGAAATGTCGAAAGCCAGCAGGGTTCTGTCCTAATAACATATCATGTGCTAGAGAAACACACACTTTTTCCCAGTGTGTTTCTAACAAACACAGGCCTTGTGCTCCTGAAAATCCATTAGTCCAGTGGTGGCATCTTTTGCTGCATTCTGTGAGTAGGTGCCAGAATCTAAGCTTGGCCCACTAACAGAGTTTCAGCTACCTGAATAATTATCACCCTCCTATCAAGAATGCATCAGAAGAATTTCTATTCCTGACTTGTCTTAGGGTGTTTTGAACCAATGTAGCGACAGCAGAATAAGTACAAATCGAGAATTGCTCAGTAGTGACAGAACGGTTTTAAGCTTTGTTCAGCCAGAGTTAATTCACTTACAGGTATCACAATACAGACTGTAAGCAAGCACAGTTGCTTTATATATTGATCCGCCCAGATGAAATGTTCTCTGTGTGTATTTATATGCTCAGTAGTACAAGACGAGCTTGAAGTTCATTCTAAGATTTCCAGCGCTCCTTTTTTTCTTTGAGCTTTTTCACTACAAACTTCCTGTACCTCCTTAGGAAATTGCTCTAGGGATTTTGCATTACTAGACTGTGAGGTAATTGAGCTGTGTTAAATGGTATTCCGATTTGCCTGCATCTTCATATTCATCAGGTCGCACTATGTTTTCTGCCAGTGCAGTGACATCATGGAATTATATCCTGGCCCAATGGGCACAGAGCACAAGTCTGCTGTGTTGCTTTTCAGGCATCTTTAACATACAAGGGGAAGGACTCTTTTCTGTCTGTTTCCAGAATACTAGCTCTTAGTCACACTCTCACAGTGTGACACTGTGTGACATTCTCACACTAGAGCAATGTCTCCCAAACATTTTGGACCTGCGGCTCCCTTGACCATTGGCAACGACTCCCCATTACATTATGTTGATGCCTGTCAATTGGCATTGCATTGATTTCCGAGAGGATTCCGTGGCACTCTGCGGTTCCCCTGGTTGGTTTCCGCGGCTCCTCTGAGAGCCATGCCTCCCAGTTTGGAAACCATTGCACTAGAGTATGATAAGCACAAGTTGAGGAACTGGATTTGGTGGTAGTAAAAATGCATCCCTCAAGCATTACCTCTCTTCCCATTTCCTAAATCCAGTTCTTACATTGGGAGTTGAGTCTGCACTGAGCTCAGGAACTGGCTTGGGGATAATAATACTTATCATCATCCGGTCTCTTTCAGCTTTTTAATAGTATCCTTCCTGCTAAACCAGTGATGTGGTTCAAGATGAGTAAGGTTGATAGGCACATTCTCCAATGTGTGGACCTCTGGCATGCTAAAGAAAACGAGGGAATACTATTGTCTGAAATGTTATGTCATATATGTATTTATGTATCCCTAGCAATTTCTTCAGATTCTCTTCCCTCTCTCACTCCCTTCCAGCCATTATATTAAATACCAATAATATCTTGTGTAAAGGGCTTGGGGTGTATTATGGAGGTTGAGTTCTCTGTGTGAAAGGTACTGTTTCAGAGACAAAGGAATGAAAGTGAGGAGAAAAAAAAACCCTTTTGCTCTTTTGTGTATTTTTTGCACCTGTTAGCAGTTATTCTTCTGGACAGGGACAAACACCTGAAGGATTTACATCAAGCATTCTTAAAACTATAACATCCACCTGGGGAAGTAGTTTGGCAAGGCCAGACAGGTACCCAGGAGCCACTTACTGTAGAAAGTATCAGAATGCCAGTGGTCGTCACCTGGAGCTCCAAACTAGTCTCACCAGCTTATTGTCATATCCTGGAAGATGATCCTGTTTCACAGGGCTTGGAAGAAAGGCCTGTCCTTGCTTTCAGACACAGCTCCCGACCAGGAGCAATTACACCCCAGCAACAATGGACCACCCAACAGAGAATTACAAACCCAGGAATTTGCCTGTGCATCAAATCCCAGTGCCAACTCTGTCCCAATATCTACTTGAGGAGCATTATATTGTGGAATCTAACAACATCAACCATATCATCAAGGGATTGTTGGCTTACACTTTTTTTAATGTGATATATGCCAGCAATGCCTTTCTGCCAAACCATATTTCTCTATGCCAGAGAAGAAATGGACACAAATCATGCATTAAAAACAGTAATGCTCAGAAGCAGTGGAGGAACATTTCAGGCTTTCTGGAAATCAGTAGCAAACTTCGAACCCAAAAGGTTTCGAAGGCAATTTCCAGGGTGAAAATGCTGAGTTGAAATTCATATACAGTCTTCCCTGCATATCCGCGGTTCCCTGGCAAGCTATCGTTTTAGCTGAAGCTACATTCTGAAGATAACCTGCCACTGCTATCTGTGCTATTCTGATTATATCTATCAATAGATAGATGGTTTCGGTTGGTCTTGGAACCTATCTCCCATGGATATGGAGGGGTGACTGTATAGATTTGATACTATCAGACATGGTTTGAACACAGACTGGGAAAGACTAAGCTCACTCAGTTCAGAAATTAATTGCACCCTCATTCATGTACTAGCAACTAGCCATCTTACTTTGGCAATTCATTACCAGTTGGGAGTGGGGCACACTCACTGTGTCTTTTACCTTTTCACTGGATTTTGACTGCATTGGTGCTCTGCATAGTCATCATCATCATCATCAGTATTTATATACCGCTTTTCAACAAAAAGTTCACAAAGCGGTTTACAGACAAAATAAAATGATTAAATGGCTCCCTGTCCCAAAAGGGCTCACAATCTAAAATGATGCAGAACACCACCAGCAAACAGCCACCAGAAAAGACACTGTGCTGGGGTGAAAGGGGGGCAGTTACTCTCCCCCTGCTCGTACTCTTGCATTACTGGGTCTCACTTCCTAATAACATTCCCCTCCCCTCACTGGCGTCGCTGGAGGTGGGGCAGAAAGCTAAGTTCTGCAGCTTTCCACCCCACCGTTACCTCTGGTACGAGGCGCCCCGCCCCCTCATCATAGGAGCCCGTCAGTGGAGAGAAAGCAACGCGCAGAAGAGTCCCTTTGCTTGATAATTTGCTTGATAATTCAGTATTATTAAGAATTAAGAATATTTATGTACTACTCTTCAACAAGAAGTCGTTTTGCAAAATTTACATAGCAAAATAAATCAATAAATGGTTCCCTGTCCTAAAAGGGCTCACAATCTAAAAACACATGCAAAAAGACACCAGCAACCAACAGCCACTGGAAAAAAAAAGCCAACCTGGGGTGAAGAAGGAGAGTTGTTCTCCCCCTGCCAAATTTAAGAGGACAGCACTTTAAAAGGTGCCTCCTTGCCCAGTTAGCAGCTCGCTCAAGATAAGAAGCATTGCATCCCATGTAGGAGTCATAGATTGGTGACCATGTCCTTGCATTAGCTCCCATTTGTTTGTTTCAGGCTCAGTCAATATATGGAGATGGGCTGAAGTGCATCAAAAAAATATGGAAAACAATAACAGCCCAATCCTGCCTAACTAGACGCGGCTGACCTAAATGGTCGGCTGCTGTATTCTAGGCCCATTGTGGCGCATCTTGGGAGAAGGGGACGTTCCTTACCCCGGTGTCAGCTGCGCAGGCTGCAGTGGGCCTCCTCAGATGCATGCCAGCTCTGAAGCTGGCGTGCATCCGGGGAGGCCGTGTAAGGCCGACCTGGGCTGGAAAGGGGCATAGGATATTGGCACATCTCAGCCCGGGCTGACCAATGGTCCCCCTCCCTCACCGCCTGCCCCCACCCCTGCACCAAGTGGCCTAGATCTTACCTGGGTCATCCAGCGCAGGTCTGGTCCGCTGGGGGATCAAGCGGCGTCGGCCTCTGCACCAGCGCAGCTTACTTTCCAGGTGCTGAAAACGTGCCTCTCTGGGTGCCGAAAACGTGCTTTATGGCACGTTTATAGCACCCCTAGACGCTCAGCCGGCCTATAGTTGCACAGGATTGCACTGTAACCCTCCTTTGATGGGTCCTTGAAGGGGACCAGAAAGTGGCTCAGAACTTTTGAAAAATAAGTTGGGATTGTGGTAGCAAGCTTAATGTCACTAGACTCTTCTGGTATTCCACTTTAAAATAGTGTAAGGCTGTTAACTACTCTCAGTGGTTTATAGTACAGTTCAATTGATGGCTTATGGTCTAGACCCCAGTTTTTTTTTTTAAATCTGGCCCCTGATAGCTGTAACAAGTTTTAATCAAGGTAAAGCGAAAGGTTTGCTCCTACTTCCACTACCTAATGAAGAACAGGCTTTGCAGCCTGTAGATACCTTTTATGAGAACTAGTTTTAACACAATTAAAAAGAAAAAAACATTTTCACATTGTGAACATTGGTGGAGATATTCCACACATTTTAATATGATCCCTGTCTTTTGCATAGATTTATGAATGAAATGTGTAAGTAAGACTACTTTGTATGTTGCTCTGTTCCTGAATGCCTGCTTCAGTGGCACAGTTTTCTTATAGAGCCTGACCATTGTTGATGGGCAGAAATGTCGGGCGCCCTCCCGGCGCCTGGCGCGTGGGGGCGGGGCCTGTGTCGTGTCACGTCGACGCGCCCCCTGCCCGTTTTCCGCTCATTTCGGAGCGTAACAGGCTCCAGGGAGGGAGGGAGGGCCGACACAACGCGGCGCTTCCCCGCCCTCCCGCCTGGTTTGAGTGAACCACGCGCTCCACCGTGGTTACGTCTATATTGATGGGATCTGTTTGTGACGCTTAATACACTTCTGGCCAAAAGTGCATTTGTCTGGAGAGTAGAGTGGCTCTTGAAAAAACTGAGTGAGCCATTCGTGGAGCAAACTAAACGCATATGGGCCAAGCATTACAAATTGTTGTGAGTAAAAAAAGTCTAAATGTATATTTTCAGCTAGTTCTTTTCTGCTGCCATCCTGTATGAAATACAGTCGCTGGTTTGCCAATGTGTTCATTCAGAAGAAATCTTATCTTTGTGGAAAGTTAACATGTTTGGTACTAAATAATAAAACAGATGTAACCCAAGGGGCTACTAAAACATATTTAACTACTTCATAAACTTTACAGTACAATATATTATTACTTTTTCATTTCAAGAAATTGTCCAGGCTAGCTGACCTACCTTGGAATTTCCTCTTTTACAATTATGTTTAATGTGTTAATAAAGATCACTTTGAACTCTATCAGAGCCAAATAGTCTCCTAGGACATGGTTCAACAATCGCATGTAGGCCCTGCGTGAACCTCAAGCCAGATAATAGCTCCTTAGTTCAAAAATAACAAGTCTAAATTGAAACAATTGTTGGCAATGTGTCTGCCCAGATCGAGCAGTAAAAGGAGATCTGTGTGCATTTTGGAATGTGTAGAGTGGGAAAGTAGTTAACCTTCACTTTTAGGGGTGTTACTAAATTATATATCACTCAGTTCGAGTCACTATCAAAACATCATATATCTGGAGACTTTTCCTGTAGAATCATAAATCTAATTTTTATATTCTTGAGTATTGAATGGATGCATGAGCTCTGTAATTCAGTTCAGAGAATATAATTAGATAATGCGAGGGGTTTTTTTGTTTGTGGAAAGGAGGACAGATATTGGAGTGACTAAACATAGATTTTATTTTTTATTTTTATTCATAGATTATTCATAGATTTTTATTTTTTATTCAACTGTAGCTGGTTTCTGTTCTAGAAGGGGGGAAAAAAACCCAGGTTTAAAATTAGATCTGAATTTACCAGATATATACATAGCCTTGGCTTTAACATATCTTAAAATCTTGAACGTTAATTCACGATGCTTTCAAAAACATATAACCATCAATCTGAGTTGGCTAGATTCATTAAACCCATTCAGACATTATCTAGCTGTCCATAGTTAGACAACAGCTGTGAGTGTGCTAGCAAGCCATGCATCTTAGAGTCCTCACACATTTATCTCAAGTAGGAAGCAGACCGTATAAGCCAACCTGGACACCCCGTTATTGGGAAGAAGGGCGGGATATAAATCTTGAAATATAATGTACAGTTAAATAAATCTAATGGAAGACTGCCTCAAGGAACACTGTGCAGCTCCTTCCTGCAACCTCCCTTCTTTCTAGATGTCTTCTGAATCAGCTGAAAAAAGACGATAAGCTGTTGTTGTTTCTCCTAGCTGACCTCAGGGCTTAACCACAAACTTGAGCACATCAGCACATGATTAGGCCTTTGCACTTTCCCCCAAATTCTGTACAGGGTTCCATCGTAAGAGAGACTTTCCATGAATCAAAACCTAAAGGGTATAGTACAGATTTTGTAGGCCATAGAGAGCACCCTTCGCCTTTGCCAAATCCGAGAAACAGAAACCAAAGAGGGCAGCTTTGACATCTAAGGCTCCCTTTCCTACTCCCGTTTCTTCCCAGCCAGGATTCTCGGGAGAAGCTAAAGCCCCTGCTGAGGACATCAGCATCCCTGCTAGTCTAGTTCCTAAAGCAGTGTTTCCCAAACTTTTTCAACTTGCGGCTCCCTTGACCATGGGCGACCATTGGCCACGGCTCCTCATTACATTTATGTTGATGCCTGCCAATTGGCATTGCACTGTATTCCAAGAGGATACCGTGGCACTCCGCGGCTCCCCTGGCTGGTTTCCGTGGCTTCCCTGGGAGCCGCGCCTCCCAGTTTGGGAACCACTGCCCTATTTGCCCTTTTCTGAGTCTTCTCTAGGAGAAGAAGACCACTTTGGTCAGGTTGCACTGCAAGTGATGAGAAAATGCAGGATAGTCTTTTCCCACTTAGTATTCTGGACAAATTAATTAAAGTCAATTAGTTAGTCAAAGGTTTTGAGATCCTGGTGTTCCTGGGAGCAGTCTTCAGTCAATTTTTGATATACACTTTACCTCCTGTAGGCTTGGAAAGACAATAAACCATATTGGAGAATATCTGGGGGAAAAATATGGAGAACAATTCATATCTTGTTAACTGTTGTCTTTATGAGCAATGAGCCATGAGAAAAATAATTGCCTTTTGAGATAAAGCAACAGACGATGTACCGTACTGTATTTATTAGTATTATGCCCTTGATATTGGGGGTCAGGGACTCTCAAGTCACCAGAGGCTTTGTAGTCCAGCTCCTGGCCCCAGCATGCACTATTCTGTCTCACCAGTGCAATTCAACATGGCTTTTGCAAAGGGAAGTCATGCCTTACTAAATGTTTGGAGTTCTTTGAGAGTGTCAACAAACATGCAGATAGATGTGATCTAGTAGACATTATACACATGGTAGGCTTACCATCCGTCCCGGAAAAACCGGGACTGTCCCGGTCTTTCCCGGCCGGCCAGGACCGAACTGGCTCACGTGTCTGCGCGAGCCGTCATGCAGGTGCACAACGCCTGGGAATTCTCAGCACCTGCGTGAAGGCAGTTGGGATGGGGATTCAGCCCCGGTTGGCTGTGGAGGATGCAGCTGGCTGACCGGGATGAAGAGGAGGCAGCGGCATTTCAGCCAGACGCTGGAAGTGGGGGGAAGGTCACTTTGCAGCCGAAAAATAAATAAAAATGTTGGCATGAATTCACATCCAAACGAGACAGTTCAGGACCAGATATGTTAAGCCCCATCTAGCTCACCTCTCGAGACTGGGAGAAAGCAGCAGATTTCAGCTTTCATTGCATTGAGAGTGGTTTGTAAGCACTGAACTGATCACACATGTTGGAAACGCTCTGCACTCACATTGGATAACACTGCAATAAATAAAATAATATTTAAAATGTTATTTCCCCAATGACAAAATTGCAAATGACAGCTATTGCCATATACTGTACTAAATGTATTTCTAAACATGCAATTCAACAACTGTGTTCAAAAATGTGTGCCATTTTAAATGAAAAGGAGAGGTGGCGTCACATTTTAATGGTATTTTAATAAATTTTTAATTAAATTTTAAGTTCCGGGAGTGGGGGATGATCTTTTTTTCCTTGCCCTGGGCTCTAATTTCCATTGTTACCGCATTGGGTAGGGGATGTCTGTGATTATTCACTGGGAGGAGTAACAGCCCAATCCTATCCAGCGCCGGTGCAGCAGGGCCGTGTGGTCCATACTGTATCCAGCGCTGGCTAGGAGCAGGTCTCCTCGGGTTAAGGGGACGATTTCCCCTTACCCTGGGTAAACCACCAGCCTGCGCAATGGGGCTACTCTGATTTCCGCCAGTTCAATTGCTGGTGCTTTCAAGCCCGTGAGGGGGATAGGATATGGCATGCCCAAAGGGGGAGCTGATCCCTCCCCCTCCTGGGCCTGATCTGCCCCTGTTGCCGCCCTCCCCTGCTCCGTTATGCCCCTTCCCCTGCCCTCCCCCAGCCCCAACGGCATTCTGCATGGAACTCACCAGCTCCATGGCGCAGGTGGCTGGATCCAGTGTTGGAGTGGCGGGGTGCACCTCCATACTGGTGCTTCCTACTCTCCAGGTGTCAAAATGTGCCTTATGGCACGTTTGCAACACCATAGGCTGGTACAGCACACACTATGCTGGCCTAGCCAGCGGATAGGATTGTGCCGTAAGAGAGGTATGTCTAAGTGTGTATGGAGGATAGATCTATCACTGGCTATTAGTCATCATGACGGCTATATGGAACCTCAAAATTCAGAGTCAGGATGTCACTGAAAACTATTTACTGGAGGCCATTGCAAGAGTGGGCTTCTGCCTTAGTACCCTGTTTGTGGGCTTCCCTGAAGCTTTGGTTGGCTACTGTGGGAGTGCTGCTCTAGATGGACCTTTGGCTTGATCTGGTAGGTTCAGATCTTTTGGCTTGATCTGGTAGGTTGATCTGGTAGGTCCTTCTTATCTATCTCTGAGCTCTCACAAGTGATCTTACTTTCGTTTTTATCTGCTGTCCATGCTAAGCAAGTTGGTCCATTTCTGCAGTTTGTTCAGTTCCCAAATTATTCATCATATCAAGTTATTTCTCTGCTGGATGTTATTATTATGGTTCATTATATATTGGCTGTTTTAAATAAATATTTTCGGTTGTAAGCAGCTTTATAAGCAGAGTCGTGAGTTATAAATGTTTAAAAATAAATGTAGCTATAATAAATGATGGCTACACTTAGTCATAAATCAATGTATTTTTATGCCTACATCAAGCAATTGGTATGTATTTGTGTTCTGGAGCTATTTGAAGTATACATGTGAAACTGTAATTAAGTGAATGATTTAAAATTGTTTTTCCTCTTGGCGATTTAAATCATGACTTAATCGAAATCAGTCCACTCTGACGAGTAGGAGAAACTACTCCAGTGCAAGGCTTTCCGGAGATTGACATCCTTGTACTGTACTTTAAATACAGTCTTAAAAGTTATGCCATCTCAAAGAAGTGAGTCTGCTCGGGGGGCCAGAATGGGGTTGGGGGTGAAGAGTGGAGGAGGAAAAGACAACTGTATATTTTTAAAGCGACAGATTCAGCAGGATAGCAAGTGGAATTTCTTTTCCGCTATGATATCCTCTAAAAGAGGAGCCACTGCAGCGGGATCTAAACCGAAGATGGCCCAGCTGTTCAACGAGACAGGTGTACGTCCTCTCTTTTTTATAACCGTACAGAATGGAGATTCCAGTTGCTTGTAGTTTTAGGCAAGGGGAATAAATTGGCACATTTGTCTGGGTATGTATGAGCTAAATATCTAAACAAATAAATAATCATAAATGCTTTGCTAGCGATATTCCTATGAACTCGCATTAATATATAGGATGCTAATAATGCACAAGATGTCCACAACTGATGTTTCAGCTCTCCTGGGGCACACAATCCAGTGGAAAGTGATCCTGTGCAAGCCCCATTTAAATGAATGGGATCAATGTAGGCAGAGCCCAGTGGCGTCGCTCCGGTAGGGGCGGGGCCGTAAGTATCGCTCCGTCCTAGACTCTTTACCGAGCGAGCAGGAGGCGACCCCGCCCCCTCACTGTCGGAGCCTTTCCCCTGCGGAGAAAGCAGCAGGCAGGGTCTCTTGCCTGCTGCTTTCTCCGCACGGGAAAGGCTCCGACAGTGAGGGGGCGGGGCCGCCTCCTGTTCGCTCGGTAAAGAGTCTAGGATGGAGCGATACTTATGGCCCCGCCCCTACCGGAGCGACGCCACTGGCAGAGCCGGAGTTAGGAGCTGCAGGGCCCAATTGGAATCATTTTTTGCGGGGTCCCAGATTTACAGCCAAGGTCTGTAGAATCTGCGAGATATGAATAAAATGTATTATTTCATAGAGCGGACTGGGCCTTAGTGTTAGGAAGTCTGCAATATTAGCAAACTCCACTAAAATGCCATGAGGTTGAGAACATGGGGTCCTATGAAATGCTGTGTCCTAGTAAAAGTGCAGGCAACTGTATTCAAGAGTGGGTAAAGTATGACTACCTTGAAAACATCCCATTTCTGTTTGTTTCGAGTTGTTCTCAGGAACTGATTGTTATAAACTAATTAAGTTCTTTTTTTCTGTATTAGTTCCTCAGCCTACAATCCTAAATGCATTTAGAGAGAGTAACAGCCCAATTCTATCCAAAGCCCCGCACTCGGATGCAGTGGTGCTGGCATAGGCTCTGCTGTATCCAGTATGGGACTGGAGGTCTCCTCAAGGGAAGGGGACGATCATCCCCTTCCCCCATGTCGAGCCGCAGCAGCCCCTAGGAGGCTACTTGGAGGTGTGCCAGCTAAATGGCCGGCACAGCTTCGAGCAGCACCTTGTCAGGCATTCAAGACCGGGACAGGGGTTAGGATTTCGCCAAGCCCACCCCCCTTCCGGGTCTGATCTGCCAACCCTGCCCTCTCCTCACCCCAAAACGCCTCCTCCCCACCAGCCAGCATGGAGCTTACCTTCCTCCGGCAGGTGAAGCTCCCTTGCTGGCAGAGGCCTGCTGGCACTGACCTCCACGCTGGCAGGACTGACCTCTACACCATTGTTGCAATGTGCTTTATGGCACGTTTGCGATAGCAAAGAGCCCAGTACCGCTGACAGAGGCCAGCATAGGATTGGGCTGTTAGTTCCATTGCATTTAGAGGGATTTACTTCTGAGAAAACATACTTAGGCTGCAGTCCTATCCACACTTTCCTGGGAGTAAACCCCATTGAACGAAATGAGACTTTCTTCTGAGTAGACATGCATAGGATTGTGCTGTTAGGGTTGTGCTGTCAGTGTGTCCTAATATTTAGTATCATGTAGAATAGAGGGTGTATTCCATAAATTCTCAGTTAACTGTCATTAAAACCAATTTGAATATTCCGAAGAAGCATGTGGCACAGTCCTGCCAGGACTGCATCACTTCACAATGCAGGGGGGGGGCACTTAGTTGAATGTCGTCATACATTAGACACTCTTTGCACACAGAAAATTAGCGTGTTTGGGAGAAAGCTAGTCCCAGCCTCTTTTCCAGATGTGCTACATTTCCACACATTATGGAAATGAGTGTTACTCAGATATGTAATGCCACATGTGTAGTCTGAAGTGGCAGAGTATCAGGAGCACCCTGCTATGTGTTTCTTTTGAACTTTTTAATCAGTTCCTATAGCCAAATAATGCTTTCTTTAACAGAAAGACTAAACACCATAAGGCAGTGGTTCCCTAACTGGGGCGTCGCGACGCCCCAGCCGGGAAGAAAGGGTTGCTATGCCCTTAAGGGGCATGGCAACCCGCGGTGATGACAACGGCGCGCCTGGGATTGCGCCGCCGCCGCCACCGCTGCGCCTGGGATCGCCGTTTTTACCTTCATTGGTGGGCAGTGGGTGTTCCTCGGGGGTTGCGGGGAGCCTGCGGACCCCTCCGCAGGCCTCCCCAGGCGTCGGAGCAGCGCTCCAACGCGATTGCAACTGACTTCCGGTTTCGCGTAAAACCGGAAGTCAGTTGCGATCGCGTTGGAGCGCTGCTCTGACGCTTGGGGAGGCCTGCGGAGGGGTCCGCAGGCTCCCCGCAACCCCCGAGGGACACCCACTGCCCACCAATGAAGGTAAAAATGGCGATCCCGGGCGCAGCGGCGGCGGCGGCGCGATCCCAGGCGTGTCATCGCCACTCCTGGGAAGGCCCCGCTGCTACTTAGAGCAGCATAAGGCCTTCCCAGGAGTTAGGGAACCTCTGCCATAAGGTAATATTTGTGGGTGTGCAAGATGTAAATAATATCTGTGCCTTTTTCAGCCAAATGTCTTTGTTCTCCAGCAAATTCTTTGTGACCTAGAACCATTCCGGTATACTTTTATATGACTCTCTTTGTTTGTTGAACAATCCCATCTGGTCACTATTAAAAAGAATTACTATACACGTAAACATTAAAGGATAACATATTGTTTTAACTCCCAATGCTGTTACTAATTTTGGTTTCAGGATTTGTTATGTTTCAAACAACTGGTAATTTTGCGTCTTGCAGGAATCTCTTCCCTGTGATGTTTGACTGGGAGTCAGAGAAGAAGAAATCTATTCAATTGCCATTTGTTACGTTACTCATGTGGTTGATGCGTAGTGCCAGCAACACGAGATTTTCATTCAAGATGTCTCTTGCTGTGCAATGAGTAGAAGCGTTGTTGGGGTTGGGCCGTGGGGGGGCGTGGGCCCCAGGGCGGGGGTCAGGCGTGGCAGCGGAAGGGCGTACTTGCCTTCGGGATGCGTCTCCTCCGCCTGGCTCGCTTTGGTGTTGGGCCCTCCCGCCCGCCCTGGAGCCCGTTTGGCTCCAAAATAGTAAGTAAAACGGGGGGGGGGGAGTGTGGTGGTGTTTGGAGCCGTGCCGGGCGCGCGCATGAGGCTGACGTCACGCCCGGGTCATGTGGGGGCATCGCATCAGCCCCCCCCCCCAGAATCGCCAGTAGCAATGAGACCAGAGGTTTGAGGATGAGAGTGTCAGGACTAGGCTGGAGCAATGGGCAGTCATACCCGAGCCTCAACCTTCTGTCTCAGGTTCCCTGAGGTCAGTGACTTGAACTGGAGCCTGAAATCCAGCAAGTAGAAAGGCCAGCATCCTAATATTTGAGGAGGCCTGGCTTATACAGAGGCTTCATTTTGCGTTGTACATCCATAATCTCTTTTGTGCAGGAAGAGGGCTCAGAGTACCCACAGTACCTCACTAGTCTAGTGACGAAACCTTGAGGTTTCCAGTTTTAGTCCCTGACAAGAGGTTGTTGGTTTTTTTAATATATGCATAATCCATCGTGAGGTGACACATTCTCAAGTTGATGGCACCTTAACTTTCGATGATAACGTTGAATAAATTACTTTTGTATTTTTTTTTTGTTTCCTAGGCCCACCCAGAATTGCTGATAAAGTGACCCACCGGCAATCTGTGAGGTTAGGAAGAACGATCAAGCTCCTTTGCCCAGTGGAGGGTGATCCACCTCCGCTTACTATGTGGATGAAAGATGGACGGACCATCCACAGTGGGTGGACGAGGTTCCGGGTCCTCCAACAAGGGCTGAAAATAAAGGAAGTAGAAAGTGAAGATGCAGGAACATACATCTGCAAGGCAACCAATGGTTTTGGCAGCATGAATGTGAACTATACCCTCATTGTGATCGGTGAGTACAGCAAAGAGTTCACCCTGTTCTTTGAGAGGCAAGAGCTGCCTGCAAGGATGGTTGCAAATATATTCTGTAAATAATCTACCAACCTCTAGTAAAACTAGTCTGTCCCAATATTTGAGGATGTCCAAGGCTAGTTACAGTGCTGCACATCTTTGTGCTGCAGCCAGCAGCGTCAAGATAAGATTAGCCAATGTTGGTGCCAAAGGTTACAAATAAACAGGAGTGATGCAATAATCGCTGAGGCACAGATCACAGTGAATTCCACACAGGAAAGGTTGGGACGATAAGGAGAGGGTCATGCTGGCCTTTGTGGTCTCTGTTAGAACATGATTGTTCTCAAAACAGGCCTGTCTCCAAACCCCATGTTTCAGCATGCAGAGCAGGGACACCGGGATACTATTATCATTAGGAATAACAGTAGGTGCCAGAATGATTCACCAGACTGGCTGTAGGAGACCTATCCTGTGTTCCCAGGAAGACTTTAAAAATAGGTGTAGGAAGGACCTGTTCTGTCTGTGTATGTTCCCATATCATTCATCTAAAACAGTGTCATTTGCAGTCAGAGAAGAGCGTTTGACCTTCCGCGTTGTGTTGAGATTGAAACCCCCAAGGGCTGGCAAGCGCTGAACTCCTTGCATCCAAAGATATCTAGTGTGAGTGGCAATTGTACTACTAGTGCAAGGTGGTGCCCTCCATTTCTGCCAGTTCTCCCCTCCCACACCCCAATGCTGCTCTAGATTGTCCCCTGCTGCTCACAGCCCAATCCTGTCCAACTTTGCACCCTGCAGTGCAGTGAGGCCGATGCAGCCTTTGCCACATTCAGGGTGCAAAGCAGGCAGCTGGGAGGTCACCATGGGGAAAGGGAACATTTGTTCCCCTTCCCCGGGTAAAGCTCCAGCCGCCCCAATGGGGCTACTCGGATACACACCAGCTATTTTGCAGGTGCACACTTGAGCGGCCCATGTAGTGGCGGCCAGGCCCAGGGAGGGGGATAGGATTCTGGCACAGTGGAGTAGGAACACTGCCCCTCTCGTGATGCTGACGACACTCATCCTGCCCCCGAGTGATGTTAGCCGGAGCCAAACGTCCCTAGGGGTCTGGCTGGGAAGGTGGGGCACAATACAAACGTGGGTCGGAGGCAGCCGGAGGCTTCTGCAGGCTCCTCCAAGCCGTTCCACTGCCTTTCCTGCCTGGATCACCGCCACGTTCTCTGCTGCCGCCGCCATTCTATTGCTCGTGCCGCTGGTATGATGCCCCCCTCCTGCTGCCCGGGGGCAATCAACCCCCCTGACCCATCCCTCCTATGTTTCTGTTTTGGCGGAGCCGCCGTCACTCCCTCCCCCTTCCCAGGCCTGGCCGACCAACCCCACCCCCCAGAATGCCCCGTTATGCCCTCCTCCCACCCCTCCATTGCCCGGCAGGGAACCTACCTTCCCTGGAGGGTGCTCCAATTGATCTAGGTCAAGGAGAATGGTGTGGCCTCCTCACCAGGTGACGCAAACGTGCCTTACAGCACGTTTGCAACATCTGAGACCTGCTCCACCGGTCTTAGTCCTAGACAGGATTGCACTGTAAATGGGGAGGGGCAAAAGGCGATGCATTGGGGTGGAAGTGGCAGGAAAGTCATCTTGCATATGTTGAGCTCTGCACGCAGTTCTCTGAATCCCACCCATCATTAGGCTTACCAGATCTCCAACCGGGACAGAGTGCTAGACCTTTAGGAGAAGAAATGTGGGCAGGTGTAGCTTGTTAACCCAGAGCACAATCCTAGGCATGTCTACTCAGAAGCAAGCCCCACTGAACACAATGGGGCTTGCTTCTGAGTAGACATGCCTAGGATTGTGCTCCAAGGTTTAACAAGCTGCACATGCCCACATTCCTTCTCCTAAAGGTCTAGCACTCTGTCCCGGTTGGAGATCTGGTAAGCCTACTGCCTCCTATACTGTATAGGCTATACAGTATCCAATTTGCGGATAAGATTAATCTTTCAGGATTCTTTCTGGTTTTTGAACAACACAATCCAAACCTAATTAAAAGCCACTAGAACAGCTGTCCGTAGGAGTGGACTAGGATTCCAAATTACTGCAAGAGCAAGTCTTTGTGAAGCTTAGCATGCATCTTAAAATGGCAATTAATGCACTGTATGTAGAGATTTATGGATTTAAGGTATTGGTATACTTGGGGAAAAAGGTAATTTGTTTCTGTCTTTTTAAGCTAATACTGGCTAAGAATAGCATCGAGTTGCCTTGGTACTGAAGAAGTGAGGGGAGGGATCCACTGTTGGCCAGTAGGAGGTTGCACTCCCTTCCAGGATGATCGCTACGGCAAGGGAAAGATCAGTCTGGCCTCCACCATCATCCCCAGAATGGAACAGCTTCTTCCGGTAGCTCCCTTCCCCCTTTCTGCCTGAAAAGAACTCTGCTCCAACTGCCATATTACCTAAGGTCCGGAGAAGCAAGCAGAGGCTTCTTCTGCTATTGGCCAGATGACTGAGGGGCTGCTAGGTTTTGATTATTATCCTAAGCTGCCTTGAGGATCATTTTGATCACATGTTATAGAAGGACAGGGTATAAATCTTATTTGTAAAATACATTTTTTTAACATCTAAGAACCTGTGGTTCTCATTCTCAGAACATTTACCTCTCACTTGGGTAGCTTCTGCCTGGTGATGCAATTCGCGATGTTGCCTCAGGCAGTGAATTTCATCTTTGTCTCCTCCTGATGCAATTTCTCTTTAAAGTCCATTTATATTTCTTGTCAAGGACTGCAAGTGAGCACAAGGGGGTGACTGCCTGACTCTTTCAAAGATTTCAGCTTGGCTCCAGATTTTCAAGAGTCGGCTCTTTTGAAAATGCACCTTGTTGAAATGCAGCAGTTTTCTTTTCCCTCCTGCATAAGGCACTTGACTTTCTGCAGCTGCTGAGAGGCCTGCTATGGAAGATAAATTATATAATAAAATAGGGGACGAGTGTGGTAAGAAATGAAAGCAGTCTTTCTTAAAGCCCGTATTTCACAAACCTTAGGATTCTGTGGAGTAGGAGAGAAATAAATACCGTTCATTTTGGCCTCTAGGTAGAGAATTCCTTCCTCCTTTCACGGCTCCTTTACTCCGTATAAAATTCTTCTGTTTTCTTCAACAAAACATCCATCCTCCCACAGGTGTAGTAACCTCTTGAGACAAGTTCTCTCTCATCCATGTTCCTCAAGCTCTTTTCCTGCTTTTATTCTACTCAGACCTATTGAAACACTGCTACGTAGTGAATTGGCCTTCTCTATGACAGTCGGTAATGTGAAGAGATGATTTCTTCTGCTTTTAGCACACTCTTCTTCTTTTAGGCCACGGGTCACTAAAATCCAAGGATCTGGCTCTAATCTGTGTCTGCAAGGAACCCTATAAGCAAAGCAAATAACTGGCTCAAACAGATAGCACAATTTACTCACATAGCTGACCCGTAATATGTTTTGTGGCTTCCCACATGATTTGAGATGTTAACAACAGAACTAACCTGTAATAAGATGTATCATTTCTGGAATTGAGAGCCCAATCCTTTCCTCCCCCTCCCACTGGTGCAGCTGTGCCAAAGAGGTGCATGTTGTATCCAGCGGGGGGGGGGGAGAGAAGCGGGAGGCTCCCTTTCCCCTCCATAAGCCTCCCGCCCCGCAATGGGTCTCCTTGAACCTACAGGTCTGAGGAAAGAAAGGGGGTGGGGAGGCTGCCTGTTTTGTGGGGAGGGGATAAAATTCAGCCGCACCATCACTGCTGGATCCAACCCCCATTCCTCCCCCCTCCCCACCCAGGTTTTCCCCCTGCCCTGTCCTCCTCCCCCCTCCCCCAATGGCTTACTTGGGCACTGGTGGGTGGCCAGCAGGTCGGCGACGCATGGGGGAAGACTCTGGAGTCTGGACTTCCCGCCTGCTGGCTGTTTTTCAGCAACCAGCACTGTTGGAATATGCGCGTTCCACCAACAGGGCAATCTAGTAGGATTGGATTGTAAGTAAAAGAGTCCTTATCTATAGACCAGGAAAACAAATCTGCTGTGTTAATTTAGTACAAATAAATATACACAGAATATTTGTTTTCCTGGTCTACAGGTCTACAGCCTGCTTTAAAAATGTCATAAAGTCTTTTTCTTGGACAGTCTTTGAATGAGCTTTTCATATTAATATTTACAACTCGCCATTCAGCAAATAATTTCAGTGTCAAAAGTAAACAAAACATATAAAATGTAGTTACAGTACTTGGTATTTTTTCAAAAGTTAAGAGTTCGTGCAGCTATTACCGTTCAGAAGTAGATTCTGTACAGATCCCTTAACCATTTTCTAAAGTCTGAAAGAACTATACTCACAGCACAAGCCTAAGCTTGTCTACTCAGAAGTAAGTGCCATTGTATTCAATGGGGCGTACTTCCAGGAAAGTGTGGATAGGATTGCAGCCTTAGTTGCTTCTTTCTTTTCTACTCTTAAGTGGCGTTTTGCTTTTTGTTTTTGTCTGCATCTTGCCGAAGTGCCGACCTTAGCATGACCTTACACAAAGTACAACTGCACTACAGATAACTTTGGGTAAGGTCATGCCAAGGTAGGCACTTCTGCAAGATGCAGACAAAAACCAAAAGCACAACTTTGCTGGGCCTGCATGCCATTGTCAATGTTGGGGGGCTGTGACTTGGAAGAATAGTGATCTGGACAAGCAGAGTGAGGGCTTCCGTGGCAAAGCTATCTACATGTTAAATACTCTGATGGGCAATTCTGTTAGTTAGATGTCTCATTTTGCTATTGAAAATCAAAAACGTGCTCCCTGAGGGCCCTCCACAATATTCCTTCGAAATAGCATTTTCCTGCAAAGCTGGATATTGTGTATTTTACAACTTGTACACAACACAATTTTTAGATATCAAGGCATATGTCCAAAAACTGCATTAAGACAATCTGTCTCTTTTTTAAAAATGTCAGACTAAGTACCCAAAGGAAGATGCTTTGGACACTGTGAGTGCCAGAAAATATTCTGTGTGCATAAAATATGATCTACATGATAGGTCTCTGGTGACTTCATTAATTTATGACTCAGAAATCATTTGTAGTTAAAAAAAAAACCCTATTAAAACATCTGCAGTGAAAACTTCAGGTGTCTTCTGCCATCTTGGAAAAACATGACAAGTTCCTTTTTTTTCTCCTTCTAGTTTCTTAGCGGATGTTTTTTGAGACTATCAACTACTTTCATACATGTACGACATTCTCAATATTTAGCAGGAAAAGAACCATTTGAAAAAAACAAACAATCCAAGGATGGGTTTCTTTTGTTCTGGTCAGTGTCACAGAGCTACTGCTTTGTTTCAAATGCATTGACTGAGACATAGACTAGGAAGAGCAACGCACAGCACAATCCTACCCTCTGCCAGCCCAGACCATGCAGCGCCATTGAGGGAGCGCGTGCTGCATGGTCTGGGGGGCAGCCAGACGGCCCAGGAGAGGAAAACTTTTTTTTTACTTGCTTTCATATAGACCACCTGGCCTCCAATGACAGCCCAATCCTATTGAAAGCCCTGTGCTCGGATGCAGAGGCACCGGGGCAGGTTCCACTGCATCTAGTGCGGGGCTAGAGGTCTCCTCGAAGGCAGGGGACAATTGTCCCCTTCCCCTGTGTCGAGCCTCAGCAGCCCCTATGGGGCTACTTGGAGGCGCACTAGCAAAATGACTGGCGCAGCTCCAAGCAGCACCATGTTGGGCTTTCAAGCACGGGACAGAGATTAGCCTGCCCTCCTCCCGGGCGTGATCTGCCCTCCACTCCGCCGTCTCCATGCCCTGAAACGCCTCCTCCCTGCTTCCCCACCGCCCTCTTCCCACCTCCCTGCTGGCCGGCGAGGAGCCTCTGTGCTGTCAGGCCTCCATGCTGTCGCAACGTGCTTTACGGCACGCTTGCGACAGACTGGAGTCCCGTCCCGCCGGTGAAGGCCAGTATAGGATTGGGCTCTGAATCTCCTTGGACCTAAGCCAGCTATTCTTAGCTCAGGGGGAAGTTCAGGGTGAAGAAAGAGGGATAGTGTCTTGGCGAGTGTGGCTGCCGCTGATTTTCCTCCCCAGGCCCAGCCTGATCCCCACCCCAATCAGTACCAGAACCAACCCTGTCGTCACCTGTTCTGGTGGGTGATCTGCAACCTGCTACTGGCAGCGTGGGGCTTCCTGGCTGCCGCGCTTTTGCTAGCGGGCCACTGAATGGTGGCAAGGCCGGGGCAATGGCATATTGTGCCCACAGGATTGGGCCACCATCTGCATAATGACAAAACAGGCAATCAAAATCTGTTTGTAATAAAATGTTTTCTTGCAGCAAAGAATGCATCTAGGTTTGTGCCTTAAACTTTTTGAAGTCCCAGCCCCACAACCAAGTCCCCTCTCAGTTGTACTGATAATGGTTTTTGTGACATCTCCTTGGGGTTGAGCCCTTTGCATTAAGCAAAAGCTATTCTGCAGGAGAACATCCAGATGGATTGGGTCCAGTGGGCCAGGTCTGCCTGTTTCCCACTTTGTCACCCTTCATGGCACTTGAAATCTGTGGCCTGAGGCAGTCACCTCAACTTGTAGATAACTAGAAAAGAGGCGTGAAAAGGAAAGTTTATACCAGTCGTCAGGTCTTCATCCTTCTTCCCTCTAGAACAGTGGTTCCCAACCTGTGGTCTGCGGGACCCTCCCAGGTGGTTTGCAATGCCTCCGGTTGTTCAGGGGGTTACACAAGCACCGCCCGAGTCTTTGACCCACACTGCAGGTCTGCCGACAAGTCTCGGAGCATGGCCAGCAAAGCCGGGAAGGGCCCATCTGTCCACCCACGGACCACTTAGCTGTGAAATCCCAGCAACCCGGAAGCAATTGGCAGTGACGCGATGACGTCCACAAAAAGGTTATAGTTGAATTGGAAAAGGTGCAGAAAAGAGCGACCAAAATGATTTGTAGGCTGGAACACCTCTCTTATGAGGAAAGGCTACACCGTTTGGGGCTCTTCAGTCTAGAAAAAAGGCGCCTGAGGGGGGACATGATTAAGATGTATAAAAATTATGCATGGGATGGAGAGAGTGGATAGAGGGAAATTCTTCTCCCTCTCGCACAACACCAGAACCAGGGGACATGCACTAAAATTGAGTGGAGGGAGAGTTAGAACAGACAAAAGAAAATATTTCTTCACCCAGCGTGTAATTCATCTGTGGAACTCCTTGACACAGGATATGGTGATGGCACCTGGCCTAGATGCCTTTAAAAGGGGTTTGGGTAGATTCATGGAGGAAAAGACCATCACAGGTTACAAGCCATAAGCAACCTCCTGGCTTAAGAAGTAGGTTTTCTCTGTGCCAGGTGCAAGGGAGCGGTAACAGGATACAGGTCTCTTGTTGTCTTGTGTGCTCCCTGAGGCATCTGGTGGGGCCACTGTGTGATACAGGAAGCTGGACTAGATGGGCCTTTGGCCTGATCCAGCAGGGCTCTTCTTATGTTCTTATGACGTGTGGCATCATTGCCTCACTGCTGAACTATTTCCCGGTTGCCAGGGTGGTCCGTGGTGCCTCAAATTTCGCCGCACTGGTCCGCGGTCTCCCGACAGTTGGGAACCACTGCTCTAGAATGAGAGATCCTCTGGTTAGTCACACAGAAGTGGAGCTGAAATCTGAATGCTTGATGTGTTTGATTAAAGAAAAGTTCCTGTGTTGAGCTCTTTAGTGTGGGGATCCCACACTGACGGAGACGGACGGACACCGAAGCCATAGTGTAAATATGAACATGTTATTCTAAAAGTGGCACTGATGCAATCAGTAGCAGCAGTGCTTGATTCTTTCATGTGTAAGGAAAAACTTAGATGTGGGCATTGGTAATGTTAACTTTCATTGCTTGATCCAACGTTAAAATAATAGTTGTGTTCCTTTTTTTTTTTCTCTTCCTTTATTTAACAAGATTTCCCCCTTCATTTTTTATTAGCTCTCTTTGATTTTCTAGCATGTTCCACTGTAGGGTTTATCAACACATCATGTGCTTGCCAACAAAAGCCCCTCAGTTTCAAACAGACTTCCCCCTGTTCTCCCGCCCCCACCCTATAAAGTTGTAACATAGGAGTTAAGTTCAGAAGGTGACAACACCTGTTCACAATTTAAAGGAAATGAAAAGATTTTTTTTCCATGGATGTAAGCATGAAATTCATACACATATGTATGTATATATGGTTTCACCAGCATACTCCATCCTGTGGTAGACAAATGCAAACCAGAATTACTGCCAGTGTAAATTTAAACATATGGAGATGTTTAACCCACAATCCTTTGCAGATGCTTTAGAGTGTGTGGCTACTGCTCCATCTATGCAAGCATTATGGTTTCTTCTTTGGCTTTTGCAGGAAAGCAATACACAGTGTCAAATGGTCTGGCATTCAAAGTGTGTTTTCAGCTCAGCCATATATGGCTTCCTTTTCATTATGTGACGAACTGAATCGGTTTCAACCTAAACTAGTTCTGTAGCATGTAGCATGTATTTCTCCAATTCAGACTGCCAGGACTTCCAGTGCAAAATCATGATTAATGGTCTCAATGATATATGGGGGTTTTTTTTGTACGTATATGAAAGGCATCTGGTTGGCCTCTGTTTTGTTCGTTTGTTTATTTAAACTGGATTTATTTAATAAATTATTTATTTAAAATATTTATTTAAATATAAGGGAAGGACAAGCTCCTAACTTAAAGCACTTTCAGTCTAAATTTGGGTAGGAGAGAAGGGGCAAGGGTGACAAGGGGTGCTTCATTTCATTTGGGGAGAAGGACTGAAAGGTCAAGCCAAAATCTTCACAGAAGAGCGGTTTGAGGTAAGAGAGAGGTGGCACCACGTAGGTGTTCTTTGAATTTGTTCCAATCATAAGGGCAGCAAGAGAGAAAAGGTGGAGTCATTTCAGAGAACGGGAGACCTTTGGGCATCTCAAGGTGGCATAGTTGGAGGAGTGAAATTAACAGGCAGGGCTTTATTGGGATACGTAGGCAGAAGGGTGGTATAAGAAAGTGGATCATTTAAACATCAGGACAAGGCGTTTGTGTTGGATGTGGAAGGAAATGTGAAAATGGGGATTTGCGATCAAAGAAAAGTCTCCATGAGGATTGTGGAATAACCAGAGGCGTAGCTAGCCTCCGCGGAGGGGCACTTGACCCACCCTGTGATGTCACAAGCCCTGCCCCTGTGCCAGAAAAAATGCCCCTTTTCCGCCAAACATCTTTTCCACCAAAAAACAACAGTAGTGACGGCGGCGCACAGGTGAATCCTGCTGCCGATGCCATGTTCCAAAATGCCGTTTCTGCTGCCGCTGCCCCTGCACCACCGAATCGGCAACTTGTGCACCCGCTGCTCATGTTGCCCCCGGCGTCCGGGGACCCCCCACCCTTCCCTAGCAATGCCACTGTGGAATACTGCACCAGCTAGTGTTCACTAGGTATGATCCATCTGGGGAGCTTCCTAGCTGGGACTGGACTTGAGGAATGAGGCTGAATCTGATCACAATTTTGTAAAGATGAACTCATGTGCAGCCACCATGTGTAATAATGTTTTCCGTATCCCTATGCTGCTGTGACAGATTTCTCAGAAGATATATGCCAGTGCTGGCCTCGCAATTCAGGTGAAATAGTATTACTGCATAATTACTACAATATTGTGCATGGTTGTTATTTGGATTCTGAAGGAGCAAGTCCATTTCTCAGCCTTTCTTGCGATCAGGAAGAAGAGGAGTAAATGCCTAGAGAAACCAGAGTGGCACCACAAGGAGCTTTCTGAGGAGTCGGCACATAAGAGGAGCATGTATAGGAAGCGGAAGGAGGGGCAAAGTTACAAAGATGAATACAAGTACAGTATATAGCTATTAAGTGGAGGGCCGGGGTTGGCAGCCTTCTTCTGCACAGGGGCTAGACATCAGGTCTGTCAATAGTAAGAATGCATGCACATTCGATACGTATGCATGAACCTTCTGATTAGGCCATAGAGCTAAGAAAAAGTTGGGCACAACACGGAGAGACTCATGCCCAGACAGAGAATGATGCTCAAAGGAAGCTTCAGCCCTTAGTCTGCTTTACACTAAACCTTCCACAGATAGAATTACAAACTTGAATTCTTTTTTAGGACCACTGCGGGCCGGATGGATATATTTTTTGGGACTACGGACTGGATGGTCTTGGGTGGCGGGCCAGATCTGGCCTGTGGGCTGCAGGTTGCCTACCCTTGGTGTAGGGAGAATGTCAGTGGATCTGTGGAGTGGATCTGTGGCTGTCTGTCTATGGAGTGGATCTGTGTCTGGCTGTTGGTCTGTGACTGGCTAACAGACCGTACTCTGGGAGTAATTGTCAAAACACCCAGATCGTGCTGTATGTGTTATAGAGTCTGCCAAGCTGCAGCCGGTGCTATGACTTTAGCTTTGTTTCTGTTGTCTGTTTCTCTGCTTTGTAGTGTCCTTCCATTGTGGTTCCCATGTGGAATTGGGTGGCTGTACAACTCCGAGGTTGAGAAGTTGATGTTAAAACCATAGGGCATCATCATCCATCAAACCGCCTCCACCCACAGCTTCACTTTGCTTTGGCTGGGTAGTATAGTAGTATATATTCTCTCTCTCTTACACACACACACACACACACACACACACACACACACACACACACACACACACACACACACACACACACACACACACACACACACACACACACACACACACACACACACACACACACACACACACACACACACACACACACACACACACACACACACACACACACACACACACACACACACACTCTATGCAAACCTGTAAAAAAGAAAACACTGTACAAAATGTTCCCATCGACCACAGTGATGCCATTTGCATCTGTTAAGACAAGTATTTTCAGTTTTTAGGAGGTCGTCTTTTAAAAGTCAGAAGACTGGAAAGATGGGAATCGCTGCAGTCGGGGGAATGATAATGGGCCAGCAGCACTTTCTTTTGTGAGATTGCCCCAGTCTTGATCCTTGTCCAGATGTTGTGGCTTGGTTCTACTGTACAATAGGAAGGCAAGGAATGAAGAACAGTGTGATTGTTTGAAAACTAATTAAATAGCTGGCAGTCCTGGCATAAAACAAAACCCAGTAAGCTAAAAAGGAAGCCAGTGCTTTTCCGCCCCCCCCCCCCCAATCCAGGGTGGACATGGATTCTCTCTCCCCTTCCCCCAGTTAGCTATCATTTTTTGAATGAGTGCATTTTGGGCACGCTCTTTGTGGAAAATTAGAAGCTCAGTTTCAGGTTGTAGAAGTGTAAAAACGGAGAATTCTTACAGCTTGTAAAAAATTTAATTTGTGCTGAACTGAAACCAGGGGTGCATTTCGTTAACCATTTTGCGATGTCCCACTGAAACTTGACAAACTGACGGCCCAGTCCCCCTCCCCCTTCCTGGCATTGATCCACCTTCCTGGGTCCACTCAGACTTATGCCAGCTAAATTGCAGGCGCAGGTCTGAGTAGACCCATTTAGGCAGCAGAGGCTTACCCCTGGGCAAGGGAACAAATGTTCCCTTACCTGGAGGAGACCTCTGGGACTCCCCCCCCCCGGCAGGATGCAGCACACACTCCAGTGTGTTTGCATCGGTGTGGGGAGGGCTTGATAGGACTGGGCTGTGGGTTTTCTCTCAGCTGTTGCTAGATGGCACTTGTTGCATTGGAAAAACATCCACTTTTATTTCAGTGAGGAGCGTTTTATCGTGCTTGATTTTTGGTAGAGGCTAGGGGCACCACTTCGTCTTGAAGTTCTTGAGAGGAAGACCATTCTCCTCCTGACTAGTAGGTGGTAGAGAAGGGTGCAAGGAAAGAGGTTGGTTCCACTTCCCTTGCAGTGTGTAATTCGCTGACGTTGCTCTGGGTAAAGAAATTCTAGGAATCTCTCAGAGCAGAGAAACGGCGCCTCAACAATCCCTAGCATGGCCTACTGTTTGTGCAGTGTTTGTTTGCAGTGTTTCCTGACAACTACAGGCCTACTTTGTCCTCTTCAGGTAGCCAGGATGTGCTTTGGCCTGTTTTATTTGTTTATTTTAAAAATTTCTTTGCCACTTTTGGGTCCCGTTAAAGAAAGGGACCACCAGGGCAACATACAACATCAGAATGAAAGCAGTACAAGGAAGAAACAGATTGGGTTACAATTCTGGATGAAGTAGTGCTTGGAATTTTCCAGCATTATGCGAAGGAGTGATTGGTCCCTTTGTTTCTCAGTGGATCGAAATATATGTGGCTCCCATGATTACTAGGGAAGCAAACAAAGTCAGGGAGGTTTCAAAAATCCTGGTTCTCTTGAATGTGATTAAATGCCCCAGTGTTTGTTTTATTCTTTGAATCATAAGCCTGAATTGTGGGTGGACTGTCAAAATGTCCACTGCTGATAGCAATTTTTTTTAAAAAAAAATTGTGACTAGAATTCGCATAATGGTATGTTGCATGAAGGGGATGCTGTGCGATGTGCCAGGCAATCCTGTTGTCCGTTGTAGCTGAGTTGGGATCCGATGTACTCTCACCAGCAAAGTTGAGAAGTAAACAACAACCATATAAACTGCAGAAAACATAGTAACTCTGCCAGCTATTCCCCAGTGTCCAGGGCAACACTGCTGATGATAAGCACCAATCACGTAGCAGCATGCCAGTGATCCTCCCATTTTAGCCATTCATGGAAGGACCCGATCCACCAGTGACAACAGAGTTATGCCCCCATGTCATCAGCCTACACGACCATGCACAGAAAGCACAACTTGTCACATGCAAGGGCATCACAGCACCCTCCACAGTAGCAACCACTATGACACAGGCAGGAAAGAATCCAAAAACGTAGAGAGGCTCTGGGGATCCCAACACACAAAGGTTCAATTCTGGAGTCAGTGTTGGACTGGATGAGGACTAACAAGCTGAAAGTAAATTTATTCATTTATTTGAAGAATTAATACCTCGCTTTTCTCCCGGTAAGGGCAATCAAGGTGGTTTACAGAGTTTTTGACAATCTGGACAAGACAGAGGCACTATTAGTGCAGAGAACTATGACCTGAGAATTTGATTATAAACCTGCCCTGGATAGTGGTGTCACTCTAGGTGGGGCGGAACGCTAAGTTCTGCCCCGCTCTGAACCCTTCCTTACTCTCTGGCACGAGGCAGCCCCGCCCCCTCAACATCGGAGCCATTCAGTGGGGCGAAGGCAACACGTAGGAGACTCCTTGCGCGTTGCCTTTGCCCCACTGAATGGCTCTGAAGACGAGGGGGCGGGGCCGCCTCGTGCAGGAGAGTAACGGAGGGTCAGCACGGTGCAGAACTTAGCGTTCCACCCCACCTACAGCGACGCCACTGGCCCTGGGTGGAGTTGTACTCCTCTTGAAGGGCCAGGTTTGCAATTTGGCAGTGCTCTTGTACCTACCCTTGCACCTGGATGCTCAGGTGTCAGCTGTGGCCAGGAGCTCCTTTAATTGATCTGGACTGGAACACCAGCTGCATCCTTTCTTGGCTCAATCAGACCAGGCTATGGTTATGGCTATGCATTGGTGACATCAAAACTGGGCTACTGTATTGCAGTGCACTCTATGTGGGCTGCCTGTGGAATGCCCTCCCACTGGAGTTAAGAACAGCTCTTTCTTTGCTGGTGTTTTTCCTGTTTGTGATGCCAACGGGCCTCAGATATGAAGGGGAGGTGGTTGTATGTCACCTGCTTCCTCATTCTCCTGGTTGAATCCTCCTTCCGCTGAAGCCTTCCCGGACATCAGTTACTTCTTCCTGGCTTTCCCCATTGCGGTTCTTGCTAAAGTGCAGCAGGTTCTGCATGCATGAGCGGGGGTGCCCCTCCTCTTCCATGCTGGCTATACTGATGCTGCAAAAAGGGCAGGGTGGTTTTCTGATTGCTGCCTGCTGCTCTGTTGTCCCTCTATCACGGGGAAGCCACTTCTGCAATCTTCCTGCATCTCACCCCCATGGTCCATGAAAATATTGCAGGATATTTATATTGACTGATCCTAAGGGAACCCCACAACAGACACTTTTGCTGAGAACATCCAACTTAGGTGTGACTGTTGCTGCAAAACCTATACTGTTCGTTTCAGAATCCACCATTCATCGCAATTACTTGGATCATTTTGATCTAGTACAGGGGTTCTCAACCAGTGGTACTAATACCACCAATAGTACTTCGGCCAACTGCTGGTGGTACTCGGACCACTGGAACCCCACTTAGATGCGGTACTTTCGGCGGCATGTTTTCGCTCCTGAGAGGCTCCTGCCTTTGGCTGATCCTCTCAGGAACGCTGAGAAGGACCCTCCCACCTGCCCAGATCCTTCTACCTGCATTTTCTGGCCTCCAAAAACCTGAAAACCTGGAAGTAATTGGCGATGATGTCATCACCAGTCACTTTCAGTGGTACGCAGCGGGACAGTGCCGTTGGAGGTGGTACTCAACCGGGAAGGAAAGGAAAAACGAGCAGCTGCTGGGACTAGGTGGGAATATGTATTTTCAATGCATTTTTATTTAATCTTTATACAGACCAAACTGAGTTTGTCAAAGCCTTTGCAGTCAATTGGTCTGCAGAAAAATATTCCCTTGAAAAAGATTATATTGAAGCACATTGGGAATAATACTCATTAAGGAAATATATCAGTCCCAGCAGCCTTCTTTTTCTTTTTTTTTACTTTGTCCTAGATTGCAGCAGCTTTCATCTATCATTTTGATCTGCTCTCCTTTGATGATGTTGACAGGGAGCTTGGGATGTGAAAGTCACAACACATATGTTGGATTCCCGCCCTTTATGGTTGGTTAAGACCAGGTGAGAACAACTGATTGAGCCCTTGACCACAATTGTTAATACCTCTTTGAAGTGGGTACGTTTCCTAGGATTTTGAACCAAACGGTGGTCTGCTCACTGCTGAAAAATCATTCTTGAGAAAGGAAGAGCTGACAAATTTTCAACCAGTATCCAGCCTTCTTTTTCTACTGTAGTTAAAGGTTATGGAACATATCCTGACTGAACCAACTCCGGCTTTTCCTCCATGACATATCCTTCCGTGACCATTTTCAGTCTGACTTTTGCCCTGATTATGGGATTGAGATGGCTTTAACGTCCAGCTGGATGATCATCTGGAAATTGAAAAGGGGAACATGTCATGTTAATTCTGCTGGCTCTGTCACACTGTAGACCAATGATTTTCGACCTTTTTCATCTCATGGCACACTGAGAAGGCACTAAATTGTTCAGGGCACACCATCAGTTTTTTTTTTTTGTCACTTGACAAGGCGCACTGCACTGCCAGTGGGGGGCTCACATCCTCAATGGTTTGACTAATAAATTCCCCTCCCCCAAACTCCCGTGGCACACCTGCAGACCTTTCGCGACACACCAATGTGCCATGGCACGCTGGTTGACACAGTAAAAGTATTGTTATCCAGCACACACAGGGAATGAGGGTTGCCAGTTACCCAAAGATGCCGGTTAACAAAGCTTTCATAAGATTTATAATCTCCCGTCCTGACAGGGCTCCTCCGCATTTACTTGGCAGGGATCCCTCAGAGGTGCCACTCCTCTCTATTTCTGTCTTCATGAGGGCCCTCTAGGAACAGAGACTTTCCACTGCCTTCTTCATGAGGCCCTTATGAGGAAGGAAGTGGAATGTCTCCATTCCTAGAGGGCCCTTGTGAAGAGAGAGAGCAGAGTGGCATCCGCAAAGGGAGCCCTGTCTGGTAAGCGAGGGAGGGGGCTGGGCAGCCTCATTAACCCATGCTTCATTAAGCAGCACACTCCTTTAACTGGTATCTCCACCCTCCTGGGGCAGTAGGTAAAGATTCCAGTGAATGGGGAGCCCGATCCTGCCCAACTTTAGGCTGGCAGAGCTCTTGCTCCGCCGGCCTAGGGTGTTGTAAACATTCCATAAGGCACATTTTTATACTCTTGGAGTAAATGGCGCCGGCACGGAAGCCAGCACTGCTCACTCCGATGGCCTCCACATGCCACACCAGCTGACGCAGGTAAGGTCTGTGCCTGCTGGCAAGAGGGCAGGCTGGGATATCAGGTGAGGGGGCCATCGGTCAGCTGGGCCCAGGAGGGGGGGTGGGGATATCGGTGGCTAAAGAGCTGACACACATCCAAGGAGGCCCATTGGGGCCTCTGGGGGAAGGGGACAAATGTCCCCTTAGGTGAGCCCTGGCCATGCCGGCGCTGACCGCATCCTTACTAGGATGCAGCGGCTGGCATTTAGGCCGGCCGCTGCATCTTAGGCAGGATTGTGCTGTGAGTTTGCTACTTAGCCAAATGCCAGGTAACACAAGTTTAACTGTACATTGTCAGTTCTGGAACATCTGTCTGGTGTTGTGGGGAAAAAACTATAGTTGAGATCCTTCTATTTTATCAGATAGAGATTTCAAATAACGCTAATTGGAAGAATTGTGTCAGTTCTCCTGGGAATTGGCATGTGGTATACCACAATGCTTGACGTCACTGATGCTGTTCAACATATGAAAAATTTGGCATAGATCACCTGTAACTGGGGTTGGGTGTTATCAATATGCTCAGCTCTGTATATCATCAGCTAAGCACCCAGGGGCGGCTGCTGTCTTGGTTCTGAAACAGTGTTTGAAAGCTGTCGTCAAGAGGAGAGGAAGGATAGATTAAAACTGAATGCAGAGAGGATGAAGGTAATGTTTGTGGGAAATGGCTGTGGTTTGGAAGGGATGAGCTGCCCTTCAGAGACCATGGGGTCCTTTTTGACCTGGCCTTGATTCTAGGAAAGCAGATCAGTATTGTCAGAAGTGCCTTTTAGCATCTGTGGATGATCAGGAGGTGTTTTCCCATCTTAGACAAGGCAGATCTTGCCATGCTGATCCACGCTTCTGGAAATTTCAGGCTTGATTATTGCAATGTCCTCTACTTCAGACTGCCCTTGAAGATAATTCAGAAGCTTTTGTTGGTACAGAATATAGCTATTCACTTGTAACTGGTGGTGGGAAATAAGCACATATTCAATCCGTATTGTGCAAGTTACACTGGCTACTTGTATGCTTTTGGATCCAGTTCAAAGTGCTAGTTTTTAACCTTTAAAACCTTGCACAGCTATGGACCCTCAAATCTTAAGGACTGTATCTCCGCATGTGGCAACACTCACCAATTTAGGTCCAGTCACTTGGCTTTGCTGTCTGTGCCTTCGGTATGACAGCTTGGACAGTAGCAGCTAGGAGGGCAGGTGCTACATGGGCCAATCACAATGCACAGGTTGTCTTTTGCAGCTGCCATCTTACCCAGCCACAGCCCATTCTATACTCATTTGTCTGTCCTTCTCCATGTAGCCAGGCTGTGACCCTGCAAGGAAAAGGATCATGAGTGTTTGGCCAGCAATAAAAAATGGTTGGAGGGAACTGTCTGGCATTCACCAACAGATTGCTTAGCTGCATGTCAGGATTCGTGGCCACCAGGGACCCTCTTTCTGCACAGTGCATAACTACACTTACATGTTTGATGTAAGAGACATGGGTAACAGCTGTTGTGGGAGCAAGCAAGATATAGTTGACTATACTGAAGAGGAAGAGATGTGGGAGATATTAGCAGTAGCAGTAGATATTAGCCTCAGTATGAGGCATGGTATCTCCTCCCCCTCCCCCCACGCTTATCTGTGTGGAGTACAGTGGCTGTGCATCCTCAGTTGGAGTCATGGCATAGAAATTGCTGCCGCGTGTTTGTATCTGGAAACCCCCAGGCAGGATCTCTAAGGTTTCTGAAGAGAGGATCAATTTGTCCTTTTTGTTTGAGTTCTGAGACCAGGTTGTTTGTGTAAAATGCGGTTTTTCATGGTTCCAATCACACTTTTTAACCCTGGGAATGAGGAGGCTGTTTCAGTGTTGCATACAATTCTTTCAAGGAGGCCTCAGGTGCTGTTTTCTTCTGCCCCCATACCCCTTTCTTATGAGCTCTTGCCCTCATGCAGTGATTCCCAAAGTGTGCGTCGAGATGCCTGAGGGCGTTGTGGCGAGCTCACCAAGGCGTTATGGGATCCATCGGATCGTGCGAAATCTCATGCAATCCAAGATGGCGGCACCCAAATCTCATGAGATTTGGGAGTCGCCACCTTGGATTGCATGAGATATTGTGAGATTTGGGCTCCGCCATCTTGGATCACGCAAGAATTTTGTGTGATCCTGGATGGCGGTGCCTGGCTGAATCGGGAAGAAGAGGTTGAGAAGGCGCCATGACTCCGGTAAGTTTGGAACCCATTACCCTAATGCTTCTCACAATTGTTTAATCCTGCTACTACTTTAGTATCCAGTAGATGTCAGTCATATATCACAAACTGCTCTTTTTTGTCGGAGGGGAAAACCTGGAACACTATCTTCCTTGATAATGTTACTCTCTTTTCAGCTGTGCAGTTTGGGCACTCTGGCTACTATGGGTATGGAATACAGATACTGAGGCATGCAACAGCAGTCACTGGTACTAGACCAACCTCTTTCTCCAGCTTTCTACTCCTTCCTACACTCCCTACATCACTTCCTAGTCTTGAAGATGTGTCAGCCACTTGTGACGCATGGTAGAGGGCTGATAAGGCCACTGGCCTTATGTCTGACAACAGCTGTAAAGAGGGAGTATAATACAATGGCAGCAACTTTCAGGGAAGGGAAATACATTTTTGATCGAAGTATTGAATGAGTTTCATACGTTACTCACTCAAGTAGACATGTCATGTGAACTTTTAAATGTAGAAATAAACCCATGCATATGAGTTGCTCTCAGTATGGCCCAGTATGTGTTAGCTGTGTCCCAGTGGGTGGAGAGTTTTCTCCTTAGGGGTTTGTAACCCCTGTGTTGGTGTCGCCACAGCTCCATGTGGGCTTTGGAGAAAGACCTTGAAAATTGGTTCTCGTCCACCAAATCCTACATTTCTAAAATAGCTCAGTGCAGAGACACATTTTATATTGGACCCAATCCTCAAAGCAATTGTCAGTAGCAAGCCAGGATGAGTCATGGAAGCCAAATGGATTTTCTTTTCAACATACTGATGTTCTTAGAAGATATCAGATATCACTAAAACCTCTGAATGACTGAACTCTCTCAGGGCTTACCCAGAAGATGCTTTAGTTTGATACCTATGTTCATCATAAACCAGGAGCATAAGGACACTGTTAAAACATAGAAAGGGTACAAAACCATTTTTCTCACAGCTGCTATTCTTCCAGCAGGGATTACTGTTACTTGATGTTTTGGAGCCTCCTCAGGAGACAAATGGGAAGAAGCACCTGGGGCAGGGGAGTGCAGACACAGGAAGGCTCTGATCACTGCATGCCTGTCAGTGTTGTGTTTTCAGTGACCTTTCATGCCCCCACTTTATAGTCCTGGAAGATCCAGGTTAAAATCCCCGCTCAGCCACGAAGCTTCCTGGGTGGCCTTGGGCCAGTCACTATCTCTCAGCCCCACCTACCTCACAGGGTTGTTGTGAGGACAAAAAGGAGGGGAGGAAATATGTACACCACTCTGAGCTCCTTGGAGGAAGGGTGGTATAAAAATGTGAAAAATATAAATAAATAAAAATAGTGATGGCACCACCTATATTGTAACACGTGTCATTCTGCCGTAACCGTTTGAGCCACAGTACGTTGAGGGAAGTGTAGGATGAGGCAGAAGAGAGTGACTGACATTTTTTGGATTTGGTTCCATTCAGGAAGTTAAAATCTCATGTAGCTTTCCAGAGAGAGAGAGAGAGAGAGAGAGAGAGAGAGAGAGAGAGAGAGAGAGAGAGAGAGAGAGAGAGAGAGAGAGAGAGAGAGAGAGAGAGAGAGAGAGAATGCTTAGTATTTCAAAAGCATCTTTTTTTCTTACAATAGCTGGCAAAACACAAGATTTTAATGTGAGTCTGGCAGATTGATTTACAAAGCACTCTTACAGATTCTTGCTGCTCCAACATACCAGAATGTGACAATTAAAGCCAACATCTGGAATTCATTGGTAGAGCAGATCCTAAGTAAACATTAAATCAATGTTGATTTCCTCAGTGCTGGATTTCCTCTTGCTACCACAGCTTAGCTAGTGTCGTCCTGTCAGATAGAACTAATGATAAAAGCAGAGCAAATGTAGAAGTAGCAATCCAGGCCTGTTTGCTCCATCTTCCTATAACCATCTGTATCTTCAATTTTTGCTTTATAAGGTGCAGCACAAATAGATATATGCAATGTATCAAAGATAGCCCTACCAGAGATGACAGTTGAGTGGATTGAATGTATTCATATGATACCAGAGTTTTGTGGTTGCTACTTCCCATCTCACCTTGCTCTGATCATGTTTGAATAACAGAATCACGTGAGCAGTTCTTGCCGCAGTGTTTCTGCCTCCCATGGTGGTGTGATGCTGATGTAGGGATATCCCAAGTGCAGGGGTGGTATTGGGGTTGGGCAGTGGGGCACTGGCTGAGGGCCAACACCCATCAGTGACCACACCTGACTGGGCAAACCCCAGAACCATCATTACTGCTGGCAGTGGTAGCAGCCTTGTGCCATCACTGCTCACTTAATCTGCCTCATTCCGTGTGATATTGTCGTAACGTTTTGGAATTATATGTGATCTAGCCGTCATAAAGCAGCAACTACACTGCTCCACTAACACATGAAATCAGGTCTGAGGTTTGGTTCACATGTTGCCACCGACTCTTTTCAGCTTGATTCTAAGTGTAGGTGGTATGAGCCACGCACCCTACACTAACACATACCCCCTACTCACCGCAAATTCAGCATTTGTCTGCAGAGGCAAGTGATGAAGTCTGAGTGAGTTTCTTCCCTGCATCCTGGCTGGCTGAGGTTCTACAATGCAGGGAGAAACTTGCCTTGGTTTCAGGTCTTGTCTCTGCAGATAAGCACTGAATGTGGGGAAAGCAGAGAATGTGACCACAGACCACATCTGCGTGGCTGAATGGGGCACTTGAGCCTCATTGAGTGGGGAAGAATGAGCAGAGTGTCTCATTTTACTTTGCCATGGAGACTTTCTGCTTAGTATTTCAGAACTTCAGTACAGGGTGCCTGGCCTGGAGGACACACTGTAAGCTCAGGATCTCTCAGTGATGTTAATAGTCCGAAGATTCAGGATAGACAAAAGAAGGTCTTCACACTTTCTTGACTGTTGGACTTTGCTGTCACAAGATGTAGTGATTACCATCTAGTACAGTGTTTCCCTAACGTTTTCGACCTGCGGCTCACTTGACCATTGGTGAACATTGGCCGTGGCTCCCCGTTACATTATGTTGATACCTGCCAATTGGCATTGCACTGTTTTCCGAGAGGATTCCGTGGCACTCTGCGGCTCCCCTGGCTGGTTTCCGTGGCTCCCCTAGGAGCCACTCCTCACCTCCCAGTTTGGGAACCACTGATGTAGAAGGGAATTAAATTGGTAGAAGAGCCAACTGGCCAGATGGTAGAAGGGAATTAAATTAATGAAGAAGAGCCAACTGTTGTTAGCCGTGGTAGTTAACTAGAACCTTCACGTTGGGAGGTAGTGTCAGAGACGCGGCTGTGCCCCCACGTGGTAGGGGCGGCCGACGCTACGCCCCCACGTGACCGCGAGTGTGACGTCACGCGGCCCCAACCACCACCACCACCACCACCCCCCGGTGCCGATTTCCAGGCCAATTCAGAGCCGTTCGGCACCAGGGAGGGTGGGAGGGCCCAACCTCTGCGCGGAGAAATGCACGGAGACGACGACAATAGACGGCCGGCAGGTAAGCCCTGCACCCTGGGGCCCACCGCACCACCGCACCAACCCCCGCGACGCTTCTGGGTAGTGTACCTCTGAAGGCAAAGAAGGGGGCAGTCTGTTGCCTTCATGCCCTCCTTATGGGGTTCTGTTTGCCCACTGCTGGTAACTGAATGCAAAAGATGGTCTTCAGCCCTGCTGGATCAGAGCAGCTCTTACTGGTGATGGAGTCAGAGGTCATTGAAGAAACTGGCTCTTAGAAGGCCAAAACTTTGTTTTCTTTTTATAAGGGATGATGAAACCTTTCAGACTTTTGATTTACTTCTTTCAGTAGAGAAAAGGGAAAGTGAGGATAGGAAAAACATACGATGAAGAAGGAATGCAAGGTCACAGATAAGAACATTTTTTGCAAGGCTCAGCTTAGTTGACATTATTTTCAGGCCTATATATCTTTCTGCAAAGATATGTGCCAGATCAAGATCCAAAAGTGCTTTGCATTTTAAAGAAGAGACTAGTAGACATTTTTGGGAATCAATAAAATGCCACAAGGTGTGATACTCTTCAAAATCTTTGCCACATTATGAGCAGAGAGGCCAAAGGAACAATTATGGCACAAAGCATAGAAATTGCTCTTTAGGGTTAGGGGTCCATAATTTGAGATTGGCCTTGGTCATCTAGCAAAAAGTCATGGTCATTTGCCAAACAAATCCCACCCCCCACCCCCCCCGTCACATCCTCTGTTGCTGCTGAAAAACAGGAAGTGTGGGGAAGGGAGGCTTGTTTGGCCACTGTTCGGTTCCAGTGATCCAGAGCACCATGACCAGGTAACAGCCAAACCAACACATATACCCCTGCATGTCTCCTGTTCAGGAATAGGGGGTGTTGGTTTGAACCTAGTTGAGGCACTCTGGAGCACCACAGGCAGGCAGTGACCAAACAGCCCCCCCCCCCGCACCTCATGTTCCTTCCAGTAGGGCTTGCTTGTTTGATCAGCTTGTAATTCAGCAACAAACAACCCCAGTCTTTCTCCCCATTTGGAAGATGGGGAAAGGGGCAGAGGGATGAATGATCTTTGCCTACCTCTGCAGTTCCAAGCTGGGGAGGAAAGCTAGGGTTGCTTGGCAAGGGAATGCCATGACAAGTGGGTGTGGGGGGGGTGGGGTGAAAATGTGGATTTCTGCTTTAGGACATAAATCTGGTTCTAGAGAATCCCTGGTTACTTTCTTTGTTTAAACATTCTTGTAAAATGGTTTTTGAGGTGGGGAAATTACGTAACTACATTGTCTGAGAGGGGATTTCTATAAGCAAAGGTCGTTTATTGTACCATCTAATAAACGATCATCTAATAATGATCATTCAAGTCTAAAATCCTAACATGGCTAAAGTTGAACGTTGCTACTCTTAACTAATTATGTACATGACTGGATACCAGCATGTGGTCTATATGAGGAGAGTCTTCCTGGAAATCTCTAAGTAATAGTCGATTCCAAGGTAGTATTTCTTACCCAGGAAATGTTTTTGGGAATGAGTCGTGTAAAAGCATGCAACAAAAATGTTTCCAGAGTCTGTTATCCGTACAATTTATTCAGAGATGAGCTGGATGTTAGAGTAATACTAGTCTCTGAGCAAGCTGCATGAATAACACTGTGTAACAAAAGTTGAACAATTTCGTGTTTATCTGAATGTTATGATGTAGTATCTTTATTATTGTAATTTTGGTGAGAGGATTTCAAAAATGCTGCTATTTTTGGCATAACATCAATAGTTCAGCCACAATTTATGCTACTTGGGGAGAGCTTACAACCTCTTGTCGTGGCCATGTTTACCCTGGTGTAAAGAAAGGCGAATGACAGCATTTCAATACCAACACAAAATTTAAGATAACTAGAAAAGGTTTTGATTATACACCCCCCCACACACCCCGAGAGTACCGTTGGAATCAGTGCCTCTGAATTGTATAAGAAATATTTAAAAATAAACATAAACAATGTTTGTGTTACACAGTGTAATCTGTGAGGATGAACCATTGCATGTATATGTTGGAAACATTACAAAAATCATCCTGTGGTTGCAGGTATCAACTCAGAACTGGTCTTCTGTTTCTGTCTGATGTGATTCCAAAGAGTTGTTTCAGAAATGCAAAACTTTAATGGATGTAGCTGTAGAGCATACCTTTTCTTGTAACCATAGGACTGTCAGAGGCTCAACAGCTTCCATGCTCTTCATAATGCTCCCACTTCCGCATACAGCTTTCTCCTAGCTCCAGCCCACAGAGCAGGGGAATTCTTCAAAATTCTTGAAGCGCTGTTCAACTTTCAGAATCTAAGACCTTTGGTCCCGGTCTGGGCAATCGAAGGCAGAATAAATGCTCAGGATTCTGCAGCTACTGTTACTACTGGGTCATCTATTATATAGCACCGAAACTGAGCATGCTCCAGATTGGGGGAAGCAGTTTATCCTATGTGTAGAGATGTGAAAGATCTATTTTGGATGCTATAGAGTAGCATTTCTCAGTGTGCTCCTAGGATCCCTGGGGCTCCCTGAGCCCCCCTTCAAAGGCTCCACGTGCATACCATTTGGCTGCCATCTGCTTGGCGCATGCACCACTATGCGCATGCACCAGCACTCTTGGGCTCCCCGAGACTGCGCATGTGCCAGCAGGGCTCCCTGAGACTCCATTTAGGAGCGTAAAGGACTCCGGAGACCAAAAAGTTTGAGAACCACTGCTATAGAGAACAGGAAAGATGATGACTGGCAGTTTCTGCTTTTCTGTACTTCTCTAAAGCAGAGAGTGTTTCTCCATTACTGCAAGGCAAGCCCTAGTTTTTTTGCTACCATTCCATTTAGCTTAAAAAAAACCATTAAAAAAAAAACACCACCACAGGCTCTGCAGTTGTTTTACAGGTTCTTTAGCGGTGTGGGCTCCCTTTCTTTCCATGTCCAAACACAAGCACATCTGAGGAAAAGAACTGCGCCATTGTGCAAGCCCAAAAGAAACACTGGTTAAGAAAATGTGAGGAATTTTTAAGCCATGATATGTTTGGACTAGGGAGCAAGGGACCTTCAGGAATGCAGGCTACGGTTCCAAAAATATTCCCTGCAATAGTGCTCTTGGTCAGTAACTGTTATTTTTATTGGCCCATCGACCCCCTTAAGTGGCAGTGATGTCATTCTCTCTCTTGGTGGAGGGGGGGGGAGACAAAGAATGTTCTGTGGTTTTCCAGAGGGGAGAGTGGGTAGTTGAGCCAGATGACTTATGTTATCATAAAATTCATTTCTCTTAAAAAAAGAAAAACAAAACTGTGGCATATACTGAAATCTGCTTTCACTTAAAAAAAAAAACCCAAAACACTGCAGATGCCCTTCTCTCAGATACTTCCTGCCTTTCCCCATCTTTGAACTGTCTACCTGCTTTGTGATCTTGAATCTCCACCAGTTTTCTCTACAGACATGCATTCCACTTAAAATGCTTTTTTTATATACTTCTCTCAATTTCTAGCATAGTAGATGGTGCTTGTACATCTTAACTTAAGTAGATGGTGCTTGTACCCTTAATTTTTTTTTAAAGAAAAAAGCACGATGGAAACAGCAGCGCGCCCCCCCCCCCCCCCAGCATGCATGTAACAACAGCAAATAATCAGTAACAAAAAGGGAGACAAACTCATTTCCTCTACAGAGGCAAGACTGGTCTTGAGGGGATACAGAGCTGGGCTAAAAGCCAGAAGTCTGTCTTGGCTTTCTAGAGGATCTTTCGCTGATATGTTCTGATGCGCTCATCAGTAGGGATGCCAATGGAGTTGCTTCTCTCTCAGAAATATTCCAGGACTTCTGTTTTTAAAGGAAAGAAGGGAAGCAGCCTCAAATGTGTGTTTGCCTGACCCATCAAAGGGTTAGCAAGAGTAATGGGGGGGGGGGACACCTAAATCCCAAAGTTAGAAAACGCGCCAGGGTATGTCTGAATTCAACCATCTCCATACAAGACACTTGCTGATTCAAGGTTGTGGAAAAGGAAGAGACCGGCGGCTGTAAAACAGATCAGTGTCTTTTACAGATTGTTTCAACAGCTGTAGCAGAGAACAGGAACATGGTGCACGTGCAGCACACACTCCTCCACCTTGCTAGTCTTTATAAACTCCAGGCATTGCTGACAGTTATATACTCAGCAGGAAATTGTAAAAGGTGTCAAGTTTTCCATTTTAATTCTCAGAACACCTTGGGGGCTCATTTCCTCGGAAGTGCCATTGAGAAGGACCCACTTCCTGAATTGAAATGATTTACCAGTTACCTTTTCTGTTTGCAAACCCAGCCCCTTTTCATTCCATGCTTGGATAGGAAAATGAAAAGATGTTGCATGACTGGGTCAATATATAATTGAAAACAAAAAAAATGTTTACATGCAGGCTTTAATGTATTATCCTCTTCTCTTGTATTGTCCTCTTCTCTTGTATTATCCTCTTCTCTTTCAGAGGGCTTAAAGATGATATTCAGGATGCTTTATAACAGGGGGTTCTTGACTACTCAGGCCATTTTGGCATTCTCCCCACCCCCTAGTAAAGCAACTGATATTTCTCTATCGCGGAGATGAAAATCTCCATAGAACTAAAGTGATTTTATTTATTTATTTATTTATTTATTTATTTATTTATTTACAATATTTTTATCCCGCCTTTCTCCCCTAAGGGACCCAAGGCGGCTAACAACAGAAAAAAGAAAATACAATACAAAAAATACAATACAACAAATAATCACATTTTAAAATAGTAAGAAACAATTAATGAAAATTAATATAAACAGTATCTAAAATCGATTAAAAAGATTATTGCTACAATTAAAACAGGAGCATAAAAACAGCAGCACCCCCACCTGCACCAGCGAGATGTTAAAAAAGGCAAGGGCTCAGAAGGCTTCTTGGAACAAGAAGGTTTTTAGGCCTCGCCGGAAAGTGTCCAAGGAGGGAGCGATTCATAAGTCAAAGGGGAGGGAATTCCATAAGGTTGGTGCCACTACTGAGAAGGCCCTGTTGGCATTAATTTTCTCCTTCATACAACTGACATTGTTCTGCTGTATCAGCAATAAGTGAACTGAGCTTTGAATCCTTGGCTTGTAAGTCCTGTCCCCCCCTCCCCGCCTCATTGTTTTTGCTCTGGTTTTGCAGTTGACGTTTGGAATAATACTTTACGGTCTTTATCTACAAATAAATGTATTTTAGATCTTAAGAGGGTGCTGATATTGGTGCTGATATTTATTTATTTTATTTATTTATTGAATTTCTACCCCGCCTTTCTCCCACGAGGGCAACCAAGGCGGCTTACAATAAAACATTAAAATACATATATACATTTAAAAAGAATTAAAACAGTTAAAACAATTAAAACTATTTATTTATTTCTATTTAACTATTTAAATAAAACTATTTATTATTTATTATTTATCATAAACTATTTATGATATGAAGAGGGAGATGATATTGGCTTATATTGGATGTGAATCGTTTACTATTCATGGCTGCAGAAACATACTATTAGAATGATTATCAGAGTGTCCTGCTGAGTTTGTATGCAGGTGTCATTTTTGCCCTTAGCAAATGCGTAAATGGGAGAAAGGTGTAGAATTGTGAATGGCTTGGTACTGAGGGTTACCCCAGTGAGTGCCTTTTGAACCAGGGAATGAATCGTCGTGCTGGTTGTCTGATCAGTACTGGGTTAGGCAATGAGTTCGTATTAATGTGGGTATGTGGTTTTCACTATCCATGGCTGGCCGAACCATGGGGCAACCTGATGCAGCTTGCATCAGGGTGGGTGGCGAGAGGAGCAGCGGATTTGGAGCGCCCATTACCCCGAGTCTGCCTCCTCCTCCTTCTAACCCACTGCAGATTTGAGCTGCATTGACTAAAAGCAAGCAAGAAATGGATCATCTGCTTTGCCACCCCCTCTCCCCTCATTCCTTCCTCTCGCAGTCCAACCTCGCGAGGAAGTGGAATGAGAACTGACTTGCCGCTGCCCATGCCGGAGAAAACACATGGGCAACGGTGAGCTGTGTCGCTATCCCTGCCCCTCGTTCCTTCCTCATGCGGTCCATTTAAACTTAAAGGGACTATGCTGGGAAGAAGTGAGGGGAAGCAGCCACTTACCTGGCTCCTTGCCATCACTCTAAGTCAGTGGTTCCCAAACTGGGAGGTGCAGGTCCCAGGGGAGCCATGGAAACCAGCTGGGGAGCTGCGGAGCGCCACGGAATCCTCTCGGCAAACAGTGCAATGCCAATTGGCAGGCATCAACATAACGTAACGGGGAGCCCCGGCCAAGGGTCGCCAATGGTCAAGGGAGTCGCAGGTCAAAAACGTTTGGGAACTAGTGCATACTGAGAGTTCTCATCATGACCTGCGCTTCCTGTTTTACTGAGAGGATTGTGTGAGAAGGAGCTGAAGTAAGTAGCTGCCCTGTTTTCCTCAGTGGGGAGGGGCACCAGGCAGCACCACACCAGGCAACAGCTTTGGCTCAGCCATCCCTGTCATGGCCTCGTTTGCACTTCTGTTAAGCTTTACCTGCCTAGAAATGGATATTTTTCAGAGACCTGCCGAAACGGAAATGGTGCTTGGCAATTGTGTGCGTGTACATGCAGAGAGAAATTATATCTAGAATACGTCATCCATTTCTCGACTTTTAACCGCTCTGCATAACAGAAGCAGACAAAGCAGCACAACAAAGTGTTGAATTAATTTGCTGTGTTATTATTGCAGTGATATGTTTATATCTGCTCAATATCCTTTTAAACAAATCTCATTTGGAAAAACAAACCTTCCCCCACTCCAAAGCCACTGCCTAATATTCTTAAATTCTGGTCTGTATATTTAGGTTTCTGTCTATGGGCCCAAATCTGCATCCCGGCGTTTACTTAGTGTAAATACTGAATGAAAGCAGAGCCATGTGTTGGTGTCTAGAGCATCTGGGGACTTGGCTGACTGCCCACACTGCCTTCCCATAGAGAGGGTGTAGAAGGGGCAGCAGATTGTCTAGGTTGCTAGTGAGCCAAGTTCTGGTTCTGCATTCTTTGCACTGCTGTGCTCCGAAACGCTTGGTTCCGGAACATATTCTTTATTGGCTTAATATCCCGCTTCCCCCCCCCCTATAGGGGGACCCAAAGCGGCTTACAAAAGATTAAAAATTCATACAAATCCTAATAAATTAAAACAATTACTAAATAGCATTAAAAACAGAGAGAACATTAATACACTCTCAAAACACGTACAAAACCCACAAGATCAACAGCAACAAGCTTACAAGAGAGGGCCAGGCCTATAAAATCATTAAGCTAGGAAGTAGCTCAGAGGGCTTATTTAAAAAAAAAAAAAATGTGTTCAGGCTCCACTGGAAAGCCTCTAAGGAAGGAGCACTTCGTAAATTAAAAGGGAGGGAATTCTGTAAGGTCGGTGCCACTACTGCAAAGGCCCTATTTCTTGCCTCCGCTTCTCGCACCTCTATAGGCAACGGCACTTTTAAAAGGGCCTTCTCTCCCATCCCCCCATGTATTTAGCTGGTGTAAGTCCAAGGAGGCTATGTAAAGGCCACGCCGGTCCAGGAACAGGATAGGGATATGGAGGCTGCCATCCCCACCCCCACCCCCGGGCTGGCTCGGCCAATGGCCACCCTGGCCCGCCCCCGCGCCCACCGGCGGGAGACTTACCTTCCCCGGTGGCCGCAGGGTCAATCCAGCATGTTTGCGACTGCTTCGAGTGGCAGAGTGCTCGATCCGCCATCCGATACTTAGTAGGGATTGTGCTCTGAGTCGAAAACCTCCTACTCCGGTGATCAAATGGGATGCCGCATTTCTGCACTAATTGTAGTTTCCAACATAGCGTGCTATACTTTGACACAAGGTATCTGGTTTACACTGTTGTCTTGTGATGGTAGCCGCTTATCTCCAGCTCTGATGTGCTTATGCAAGATAGTTTGTAATGATTCCACAGGAGTGCAGAAAAAGTAGAATGTGATACCTGAGCATGGAATTTGAGCTGCCTGAGAATTTCAACTTCCTTAATTTTGTTAATGCAGGTTTCTAGGCCTTAATGGCTGACAATGTATACTTTAAAATGCGTGGATGAAGCCTGTTGAAATCACAGTAGTCCAAGGGATTGCTGAAATAAGATTTATTTATTTATTTATTTATTTATTTATTTATTTTCCACATTTTTATACTGCGCTTCCTCCAAGGAGCTCAGGATGGTGTACATGGTTCCTTCCCTCCTTTTGTCCTCACAACAACCTTGTGAGGTAGGTTAGGCTGAGAGATAGTGACTGCCCCGAGTTCACCCAGGAAGCTTCATGACTGAGCGGGGATTTGAACCTGGATCTTCCAGGTCTAAGTCCACCACCACAACCACTACACCATTTATGTGCACTGGCGTCACTACAGGGGGGGCGGAGCTGTAAGTTCTTTCATGATCGGAGCCTCCGTTACATGGAAGAACGAAGCGCCCTGCCCCCGCGCCTTCCGACCCATTCAAAGTGGTGAAAATAACGCACATTCACCGCTTTGACTGGGTCGGAATGCACGGGGGGCGGGGCGCTTCGTTCTTCCGTGTAACGGAGGCTCCGATCACGGAAGAACTTACAGCTCCGCCCCCCCTGTAGTGACACCAGTGTTTACGTGACTGGGGTAGAGCTTCAATGCCCTGCAGACCTTATAGCCCTTCCCAGGAACAAGCAAAACAGAATACATTATGCAAAAGTGACAGAATTATTATGTAAAATAGGTAAAGGTAAAGGTATCCCCTGACAATTAAGTCCAGTCGTGTCCGACTCTAGGGTGTGGTGCTCATCCCCATTTCAAAGCCGAAGAGCCAGCGTTGTCCGAAGACGCCTCCATGGTCATGTGGCCGGCATGACTCTCCTTGCCGTAGCGCGTAGCATGCAGCTGGAACACGGAGCGCTGTTTACCTTCCCGCAAGCGGTACCTATTTATCTACTCACATTGACATGCTTTGGAACTGCTAGGTTAGCAGGAGCTGGCCAAGCAACGAGTGCTCACCCCGTCGCGGGAATCGAACTGCCGACCTTTCGATCGACGGCTTATGGTTCAGCGGTTTAACCCGCTGTGCCACCCGCTGGCCTATTATGTAAAATAAGGTTGCTTAATCTGTAAAATTTGTACAAGTTATAGAATTCAGTGTTTCTTGGCACAAAATTTGGATCACTTGACTGCAGAATTTTATCATCTCAGTCTTAAGTGAATAAAAACTGAGGAAAAGAGACCTTGAATTACTAAATTGCATGGAATTTTACAGGAGGAATGAGTTTTTATTAAACTATATGACAGGGGTGGCCAAACTTGCTTCATGTAAGAGCCACATATACAATAAACTTCAGATGTTTGAGAGCCACAAGAGAGATGTTTGAGAGCCACAATATTTAAGCATTTAAATTCTTAAATATATTGACTCACTATTAACATTAAACTTATGTTTTAATCCAGTGGACTTTCAGTATATATCTGGTAAATAATTATAAAGCTTGAAAATTATTTACCTTTTATATTAATTGTGATACAAAAAGGAGCTCAGCAACCGTATTTCCAAGAGCCGCACATTATACGTCAAAGAGCCACATGTGGCTCAGGAACCACAGTTTGGCCACCACTGCTATATGATTTTCACTGTTTTAAGACAGCCAAATACTGAACCAATTTATAGTTGTTGTGGCTTTGCCAAGAGATGCAACTTTGCACCCTGGGCCAAACTAGGTAAATTTCACCCTCTCTACCCCAAACCTGTGGTTTGCTATGGAAGGGAGGAAAAAATATTGAAAGGTACAACACAAAATGGGTACAATACAGTCTATCCACTACCCTCTGCAATTCAGGCACGTCGCTATTGCGAACCGCGCGGGGCGGACCGCCGGAGGGCGACGCGCGCAGGGTGGACCGCCGGAGGGCGACGTGCGCAGAGGGTGACGTGCGCACCCACGAGCGCATCACCTCCCCTGCACGCATCGCCCCCCGGAGGCTCTGCTCCGAGGCCTTCTCCCCGGCCGACGCGCCAGGGCCTTCTGATGAAGTCCCACTGCGTCACAACTTAATTTATAATGTTTTTTGAGCATGCGCAGACCGTTCCTGAGGACCTCAGGAACGGTCTGCGCATGCGCGTAAAACATTATAAATTACGTTGTGATGCAGTGGGCCTTCATCAGAAGGCCCAGGACAGCTGACCGGGGAAGATGTCCCTGGAGCTGTCTGCAATGAATGGCCGGGGGGGCAGAGTCGGGGGGCACCCAGGGCAGCGTCCCGTCGGGTCCCCCCAAAAAAGTCACAGCGCGGCCTAGCGGTCGCGCCAAGATACCATTTGGGGCTGGGTGTGTGTGTGGGTCATTAGGGTGACGCGCGCGCCCCCGCTTTGGGGCAGCGCGCGCCCTAGTGACGCCTCTGCTGCAATTAATAACAACTGGGTGGGTGGGGATTTAAAACAGAGAACTAGACTGTGTGGGGAGGATTAAACACTCTTCCCCCATCTCCTAGTACTGTGACTCCAGTCGTAACCTTACCTGACACTGCTCTGAATGGAAGAAAAAGTTGTTGGGAGAGCTGATCACAGTTTTATCATGTCTGATTTGGCCTCTGGTGACAAACGTTTTGGCAGACCTATCAAGACACCCCAAATCTCCTGTTAAGTCAAGCCTTGGGGGATTATGTCTAAATTATTAAATTGCCCCCAAGAAGACCTTGGCACAGTGGGTTAAACCACTGAACCATGAGCTGTCGATCAAAAGGTCGGCAGTTTGAATCCGTGCGACAGCTCCTGCCAACCTAGCAGTTCGAAAGCAAGAAATTGCAAGTAGATTAATAGGTACCGCGTCAGCGGGACGGTAACAGCGTTCCATGTGCCTTGGTGTTGAGTCATGCCGCCCACGACCATGGAAACATCTTCGGACAGCGCTGGCTCTTCGGCTTTGAAACGGAGCTGAGCACCGCTCTCTAGAGTCGAACACGATTGGACTTAATTGTCAAGGGATACCTTTACCTTTACTAGACCTTTGAGAAACAGGCTTCCAGAACTGGGTTTGGGACACAGGTAGTCATCTGCCCCTTGATAATGTTGGATTGCATAAAGGCAATTGCTTTGAAAAAAGCAATGTAGTTGCCCCTCACCCAACCACACAGCTGTTCTCTGTTTATCAAGGAGTAGCCACTTTCATGTGCTCCCCTAAATGGGTCTAGGAACCACCCCTGCTCAGCTAATTTGAGGCTGACACAGGGGAGCCTGATCCCCCCTCCACAAGGCTTCTAAACTTTCTTCTGAGGTGGGGGGATAAAACCCCACACAAAGGAAGAGGCAGTTGTCCTACAAGTGTTGCCAACTCTCTGCTGGCTGTCACTTAGATATGAGAAGTCAGCAAAATATAGTATCTTTCAAAAAGAAAAGAGCACTCAGACAAAGCTGTGGGAATTGGGATTTTGAAACAAAAGCACCATTATACAGTATATCATGAGCTTCGGCTGAGAAATTCCAGTTAGTGTAATGCACTGTAGCCTTCCTCATTGAGAACCAACGTGTAAGCTGGCTGTTAACAGGAGAATATATTTGTGGTCTAATTGAGAAGGTGTGCAGGGGCTCCAAGACTGTGCTGAATGCTCTTTGTTTGGGAAAATGCCTCAAGATTACTCACCTCTGATCAAAATAAATTTACTTAGCAAGGTTATAGGTTGTAACAAAATGAAATATACAGTACAATTTACAAAATCAGAATAAAATAACAGAAAAATCACCTATAGAAATAGTTGGTCACTTGTGCAATTAATTTTTTCCCACATGCTTGCTGTCAGAAAGGCAAAAGAAACAACTTTTTCAATACCATATCTATAATTAGGCTAGCCATCCGGGACAGATCCGGGCTTCAGTCCTGGATCCGTCCCAGGCTTTCTGGGCCCGGTGAAGCCCTCGCCACCACCGCATTTAAAAATTTAAAAACTTACCTTTTTTCCTGTCGGTGGCCATCTTGGAACCCGCGAAAACTTTTAAAAGCAGTGGCGGCAGGCAGGAGTCCTGGCCCGCCCAGATGTAGCCAGTCAGGTTCCAGCAGTGAGGAGGGCGGCGGCGGACAGAGGACCAGGAGAAGGAGGAGGACAGTGGCGGTGATGGCAATGGTGGCGGGACAGGTAAGTGGCAGCAGTGGGTGGCAAAATGGCCATTTATTTATTTATTTATTTGTGGCCAAAATGGCCACAAATAAATACATAAATAAAAATTTGCGCCCACAAAAAAGAAAAGAAAAATGATTTGGCCTAAAAAAAAACTAATCAATCAATCAATCAATCAATCAATCAAAAATTCTAGATGGGGGTATGTGTCCCGGTTTAGTGCAGGGGAAATATGGTAAGCCTATGTATAATTATTTGCTAAAAAAAATTTGGTTTGCTGCTGGTTGGTCCAGTAGCCTTTTGCACACAGAATGTATTCCAAATATTTAAATTGTATAGTCCGTGTTTATATAGAGCAATACAGCACATAATGTGATAAAGCCTCCACATGGCCAGCACCACATATACAATGACTCATGTTAATAGGATTTTCCTATAACTTCCATCCAAAACAGAAACTGAAGAGGTGTTAGTCCCTTCTAATAGGGAACTTGGAATAGTCTGATGGATAACTTTTGCATTAGTGCAAAATGTTTACATCTAGTAACAAAGAGCAATCCTAACTTTCCTGAAGTTAGATAAATCAGATGAGGAAGGCATGTTTCAATTTATTTTTAAACTGAATTTTAGCACAACTCATTAAAATATAAATGAGAACATCCATCTGAATTTAATGTTATGTTTTCAAAAACTATGACTTTTGTTGGCCCTATTGTGCCCCCAAATGTAAAGATTTTATTAGTCACCTGATCTGCCTTCTAACCTGGTTGTAGGATGTATTACTGTTGCTTTAAGGCAAACTCCTGGAGAACCTCCGAGACTTACATTACGTGACTAGTAGGAGCTCAGTGCACCCTGAGCCAGTTAAGGCCCATTGTTAATGTTAGTTGCTAGCTACTGTATTTCAGTTAATAAACATACCGTATTTATTGGCGTATAAGACGCACTTTTTTATCTAAATTTGTGACCCAAAATAGTAGGGTGCGTCTTATACGCCAATACTAAAAAAAATCCCTCCCTCCCCCGCCCGTTTTAAAGCATTTTTGGGCTTACTGGGTTTTTCCGGAGCAGGAGAGCTCCCTTGTGCTTTCTTCCCTGGCTAATCTATCCGATCTACAGCTGTTTGTCTGGTTTAATTTATGCACCAGCTTGAGTTGAGCTTCTCAGCAGCCAGCAGAGGGCGCTGTGCTCAGTTCAGCTGAGCTGCAGAAGGCCTTTCCTCCGATGCTGAATCAGCTTTGGTAAGCTTCTGAACTGGGCCTAGTTGGGGAGGCTTTGGAAACTGTGCTTAGGTTAGGTTAGGTTAGGTGGGGTGGGGGAAAAGAGGGGGTGGGGGAAAAGAGTTCAGCTGAGCTGCAGAGGGCGTGGTCTTCCCAGCTCTCCTCGCAAGGGTAAGCTTCTGAACTGGGCCTAGTTGGGAGGCTTTGGAAACTTTGCATAGGTGGGGTGGGGTAAGGGTTGAGTCTGGGGTTTTTGGGGGGTACTTTTATGTTTTTTACTTTGGAAACTGTGCAGGGGTGGGGTGGGGTGGGGTGGGGTGAAAGAGTTTAGTCTGGGGTTTTTTTGTACTTGGAGTAAATGTTTTTTTACTTTGGAAACTGCATGGGTGGGTTGGGGGGAAAAAGAGTTGAGTCTGAGTTTTTTTTTGTACTTGTACATTTATGTTCTGGTGCATTTTGTTCATGTGTCTTATTGCTGTGTGTTTTAAAAGAGATCCTGGTATTTTTGTGCAATTTATGTAAATTAGCTAATTAAGCAGCCAAGCAGTAAGTGGCCAAGTAGCCCAAAAATGCTTTAAATCTTTTTTTCTTGAAACCCAGGGCCAAAAGGAAGGTGCGCCTTATACGCAGGTGTGTCTTATACGCCGATAAATACGGTAATTGTTGAGTGGCCATCTTCTCTACGGTACTGCTTCCTGACCTAAAGGAATATTACACTGGTACAGTCGCGTCGCTAGGATGCGCGTCACCCCAGAGCGGGGGCGCGCATCACCTTTAAGTAAGCAGCTCCGCCCCCGCGCGTGATGTCACGTGCAGGAGCAGAGCACCCCCCCCTGCTCCGTTTTCGGCTCATTTTGGAGCCAAACGGACACAGGGGAGGGCGGGAGGGCCGAAAGGAGATCGACGGCAGTTTGTGAAATGTAAGTTTCAGCCCTCCCCGCTCTCCCCAGGGGGTCGCGCGTCACCCCCAGCGGCCCGACCTCCCCGCCGCGGGCCAGCGATGCGCCTGCACTGGTAGCCTTGAGATGCTTGTTCCATCCATCTGACGGGCAGCCCAATCCTGCGCAAGTATGCATGGCCGGCCTAAAGGGCTGCTGCATCCTGAGCCCATTGTGGCCTGCAGCGTCGCAGCCCAGGCTCACCTTGGGGGAAGGGGACATTTGTCCTCTTCCCTCGGTGTAATTGGCTAATCCACAATGGGCCTCCTCAGCAGTTGGCGCAGGTTCGGGACACTGGTGGAGTAAGTGGTGCCGGCCTCTGTGCCGGTGCCACTTACACAGGAGAAGCCGCAAATCTACTTTCCGGTATGTTTCTGACTCCTTAGGCCAGCAGAGTGAGCAATTGCACCATCAGAGAAATAAGTTTGCCTCTTAGAAGATATTATCCACCAGAAGCGTCGCGGGGGTAGGGGTGATGGTGCAGTGGGCCCCAAGGCGTAGGACTGACCTGGATGAGGCGTTGCGTTCCTCTGTCGTCCTGGCTGAGCGGGAGTTGGGCCCTCCCACTGCCCTGGAGCTGAACGGCTCCGAAATAGCAAGAAAAACGGCACGGGTGCGTGGTTGGAGCCATGTGACATCACACCCATGGTCACGTGGGGGTGTATGGTCGGTGGCCCCTCCCACGTGGGGGCGCAGCATCGTCTCTGTTATCCACTCTGTCTTCTGATAACATAGGCCTGCACACATTTTGCTTTCTTAAAAGTGAGACCTATTTTGGGGTATATTTGGGACGCTGATTCAAAAAATGGCATCGGTGTTTAGTTTTGGGGTTGCACCATGGCCACCTCATAATGTGAGTCAAGCAGCTTCCGCCTGAGGAATCCAATGACATGGCTTCCTCACGAGGAAGCTTCTTGACTCGCATTATGAGGTGGCCATGCCGCAACCCCATAACTTGACATGATAGGGCAAAACCAATGCACTTTTTGGAATCAGCGACCCAAATTCATATAAAACCACCATAAATTTTGAAAAAGTTATTTTTTTTGACCCTCAAATTTGCAGGCCTGTGTAATTATTTTCTATATATATTTCTTGGAGTTTCTACCAAAAGCCCACAAAGGTTTTTTTGTTTTTGTTTTGGTGGCCAACTGGCTATTGACTGACCATTTTTGCAGTACCAATCCAATGACAAACGCTGTAATCCAACTTGTGCATGGGAAGGCAGAGCCATGTTGTCCAAGCAATGCACCATGGCTAACTTCTTAAGACAAATGAAGGAGAGATGACCCTACTTTTCAGAGCTAAAGTAACCTCTTATTATTATAAAGAAAGAAAAAGAGCCTTCATGACACTTATAATCAGAATATGTAATTCAGATTGAAAACATTTGTATCAGAATCAAAAACAAAGCTCGAGATTGGTCTAGAATGGGTGGTCAACCTTTCAACATGACTGCTCCTGGCCCTTTAATGGTTGTATAGGTGAGGGCATTTCAGCAGGTGCAGCTGCTTTAGCGGCGCCATCAGCAATTGCAGCTGCCAAGATTCCATCCTCTACACAACTCTTAAGAATGCAGAGGCCCTAATGGGTGGAAGGTTGGCCACCCCTGGTCTACTGACTAGCAGCAGCATTCTGAAATTTCAGGAACAGGGAGCGCTTTCTAAGTCCCGTTACCCTGAAATACGTTTCCTGAGAGTGCCGAGGACTGAACCTGGGACCGTCTGGATGTAGAGCATGAGTTCTATCATTGCTATGACCCCTTCCTTGTTTGTTACCATCCAGAACTGCCACCTTTCACCTTACATTATACACAATGATTGCCCTTGGGAAAAACAGCAAATGACTCTGAAGGTGACTTGATAGGACTGGAAATGAAAATAGACAAGGGGTTTAATTGGAAAGTAAATATTGACTGACCATTCTGCTTATGTAGATATTTTCAACAGGCGCCGGTATAGAACAATACTAGTAGTGCCAGCCAGCAGAAACTTGTTGAGTGGCCATCTTCTCTACGGTACTGCTTCCTGACCTAAAGGAATATTACACTGGTACAGTGACTCGGCCGGCCGGCAGCTCGGGAGGAGCTGGCGGGCCCGGCAGGCCGAGGAGCCGGCCAAGCCGGCTGAGAAGCCGGCCGAGCAGCGGGCCGAGCTGGCCAAGCCGCTGGCTGATGAGCTGGCCGGCCCGGCCCGCGGCTCGGCTGGCTCCTCAGCCGGCTCGGCCTGCAGCTCAGCTAGCTCCTCGGCCCGCCGGCTCGGCCGGCTCCTCCCAAGCTGGCCGAGCCGCGGGCTGATCCGGCAAGTCGGCCAGCGATGGCAAG